>JAQJZS010000005.1:0-290398 GCA_028828935.1 Penicillium sp. IBT 18751x | reverse complement strand
GTACTCTGCCACAGACACAATCCGATATAGCGAAGAGTATGCGCCGCTCCTCAAAGGACTCTTGGCCCTCCAGTTGGATGGTAATTGTCTCTGTGGAATCGTCGAAACTGATCTCGCGATTATTTGGGCCATTTGATGTCCCCGATAAATTCATGTTGGAAAGTTCATCAGACAGAAATGTCTCATTTACCGAACCATTCTCGGCTTCACCCTCCAAGTCCTCAAGAGCGTTGATATTGATAAAACGTGCTCCAGTCTTATCGATCTCGTAGGCAACAGGGAATAAATACTGATATGATGGTCGAGGCAAGCCACAATGCGGTATACGTAGCGCACTTTTGTAGGAGGTGAACCCATGGCGATGGAGCTCCTCGCAATAAGGGCATTTGATGTAAAGATCGGAATCTGTCCACCAAATAACATCGACCGAAGGATGTATGAGGGACATTTCGTTTCTTGATGGATTCGTGATTTGAGATGCCGCGGCTAGATGGAAGAACAAAGGAAGAAAACTAGATTGCCCGAATCTCGGAGCGCTACCAAATTCTACAGGGGCTTACAGCAGGCGGTGCCGGAGGGCATTATCTTGAGTGTACGCGGGTAAACTTCATTCACGGATCCCGTGAAGACATCGTAATGTTACATTGTATTTACAAAACGGACGATTTACGCACCAATCTTACTCAGCACTTCAAATCATGTGATTAGGGTCTGAAAGAGTCTCCCATGTGCTTCCGACATGGAAGGCGATAACGGTCGTCACTGTACGCTACACGCTGTCAGTTCAAGAGCTGGAAAAGGAAAAGGACTAATTGCAGTGGAAATAATAGCCAAGGGCACACGTCTATCTGGTCCGTCAATCAAAACTGATACCTGATGCATTGTAATTTGCCCATGGCGTAGCATGTCTGTACGTGCTAGCACCATGAGCCAGCCGTCAAAAACCGAAGACACATGGTCTTTATGTACTCATTGAAGTGAAACACTGCCGTGGTTAAATATGCGGCTATGACGACTCCTTTTCTGATCACATAAGCTTTATCTTCCCATATGCCCTATTGCCGTGCTAATAAGATGAGTTAAATGTCGCACCCTACGGATACGTCATTATGGACGAACAGCCAGACAACGGCAACTGGTACGATATCCAACTCTCTCAGGCCGACCACCTGAAGGGCAACCTCCGGCAGGATACCCTTGAAGAAGAGCTCACATAATTCACCAACGATGTCACAACGATTAATGAAACCAACAATACGCCAGAATCTCGCCTCGAGGACCTAGACCCAGAGAGCCCAGAGCATCAAAAACTCATCACCCTCAAATATGATCGATTGCAAGCGGTGCCAGTCAGGTCCTCTCCTCCCGCGATCACAACCGATGCACCCACAATCGAAGACCCAACTGACGACCTGTGGCACGAGGCCAGCGAGCGTAGTGATGAATCCATTCACCAATGAAGTCGTTTGAAATACGCTGACTTGCAACTTTTTAGCATCAATCCAATTTCTTAACATAGTTGTGCCGGACGCCGGTTATGCTCAATCTAATTCAAGTAAGTACTGTACAAGCAGCCGGATCACACCATAAGGACAGCCTTCTTTGCGGTTTTCTTCTGCTGCCGCCCTCTGCGTGTTTTCCTGTCTGCTTTTGTCTCCTCCTTGTAACCTGGTCCGATGACCTGAGGCTCACTCCAGGGGCTAGCGTAACATGCCTTCGAAAAATTATCTGTAGGCACCTATAATCTTTTAGTACTAGGCAGTATTTTTTGTATTTAAGGTCAAAAGTGGCTTATATTAACTCGTCATATATTTTTGCGACATTTTAGAGGGTTCCAAACTCGCTGTGAGCGTCTTCACCTTTCGCTGAGGCTTCTATATAGATTAAGATCTGACTGGTCCGCCACGGCGTGCGCCATAGGCCTCAATTTGCCATGCAGATACAGCCCGCTAGAGGTCACTTTAGCCTGGTGTGTAGTTGCCACAGCCGGTCTACGATGATGTGCTTCTCTTTTGGGTAGAATTACTATTTGTGCTGAGCAGGCTGAATACGGCCTTCCGGGCACCAACTGCGAATCCCAAGGTGATGACTTGCAACCGTACCGTCTCCTAGCTCGCTAGGCTTTACACGGGCTCGGGTCTATAGAGTCGCCTTGCGGGATGTGTCAGGTAGAGCGCCAATAAGGTCAGATCACGGAGGAGCTGGCCCGATTGCAGGATGGGTTGTCAACAGGTCAAACAGTGAAGTTACTATCTCAATAGTAGATTCCAGGTAACAATGTAGGATTGAACACGAAGAGCTAAATACATGTGGTGGGCGAGGGCCCTTATATACTTGGTTCTCCTACTCCTGGATATACTCCCAGAGTATATCGTGGAGTCGCCGTATACTCCTGCGTATACTCCTGGAGTCGACGCGGGAGTCACGGTCACGTGATCCTTACTAACCGTCCGGGCGCTATGGGCGGTATAGGTTGGGACGGTGAGTAAGCAGCTGGAAACGGCTCCCGTTCCTGTCACGTGCTTCCTCAGTTATTCGTTGGCTCTCGGTGGCCCATCTGTAAGTTGCGGTCCACCAGATAGTTGGTGGCTGCAGGGGTCGTAACAAAAGGGTGCTAGTGGTAATCTCAACTTGACAAAAAGACCAAATCCCACTAGCCAAAATTAGCATTTGACCACCCCTCCAGAAGCAAAAGAGGTAATTATGGAGTTTAGTAATGTTCATTGGCTCTTTAGTCCCCACCCGTCCGGATGTCCGTGCATTCCCTATACCTGGTCAGCTCCCAACTCTGCCAGTGATGTTTTTCTTCATCTAGATAAACAGAAGCCTCATGGGCCGGAGGCCAGTGACGTAGTTATTCTCAGGTCTACCAAGTCCCCTAGATTCAAAATCGCTCCCTAAAAGAGTATGGACGTGATCAACCAGGTGTATGCGTATCTACCCGTAAAGAGAAACACAGATAAACCTTTTTTGAATGAAGCTCAATTACACACTGGCTTCCCGAAAATAACCATACATTCTAAGTCAACAAAAAAACGAAAGCCAGAAATTCGTATTGTACAAACGTGAACAGCGGTATTACATTACTTTCACGAGTTTAACTACGCCATGATTCGTTTCATCTATTTGTGGCGGTGCAGGCTATGTAACGGTACTGAAACCATTTTTTTTACTCTGTAACGATCGGCGGTAAGAGGTTTTCATCTGATATCGGAGTATGCAAATGTCGGAACCTGGTCGTTACAGTAGGTACAAGTACGCGCATAGCCAATTCAGCACTTGGGAGTGTAGGCTTTAGATACTATGACGATACAATACTACGGAGATACAGAAAAAATGCGATTTGGGCTTAGTAAGGTCTTGAGGGCCGTACGGTCCATGATTAAAGTCAGGCATATGGGGATACTGAATATCCCTCGCGCGCGCTTGTAAAACTGCGACCTTTGTCGATAGCACATCGGGATAACTGTCAAGCGTTCTATACGCAAGGTATGTAATCCTAGTCCCTTTACCATATTTTTGTCCAAGCACAAAGGACATGTCTTTAGATGCAAAAAGTTCTCTGTGAAGCCATTCCAAGTGGGCTCAACGAGAACCTAGGCACCACATGCTTGAGAGCATCCTTTTACCCATCAAACAGTACTTCGTCCAGCGTAAGCGGCTACTTGCTAAATTACATGAATCATCAAAGAAGTTCAATCATGGCTTTCGGCTAATGGAACACGAGTCTCTCGCCTAATTTCGATAGTTTGCTCCAACTGTCCGCGACCTGGTGCATCTCTGAGGAGTGCTCAGATCTAACCAGGCCTGTCGCAAGAAAGCTGTATCTATATCCGTAAAATGACGCCCAACTTGTCTGAGTGTCAGATTCTGGCTCTTGAATTTCAGCAGCTCTCTTTTCTCCTTTGCATAGAGTTTTCGTCGTAGATTTTGAACCCTCGATTCATCCGAATGAAGCGGAGGCTGCTGTGACCTGTTCTTGGTGGATGGTGGTTGAATATCATAACGCGATTTTTGATCGCCTGTCTTTTCTTCAATGCTGCCATCACACTCGCACTTGAATCTTTTGGCCCCATCTTTGTTCAGGGAATTTTGCGGGATAATTTCTGAGGTGCTTTCGATGTTTGGGGGTATTGAAGCGAGGCATTCTTCTTGGGAAGGCTCCTCATGGACAATATCTGAGGCAGGAGAATTCAGTCGCATTGCGCAATTTAGCGAGATGTTTGGGGTCTTTGATTCAGTGGTAGAGAGAACGGCAGCTTCTTCACAAGCTTGGTCATCATTTCCATTGAAAGCAATGGGCCCAAGGATTTTCGGATCAATCACTTCAAGCCCAGGAGTTGTTGGGCGTGAGCTAAGAGTAGAATCTGGAGCGGAGAAACATGATACTACCGAACTGCTTCTGCTGGTTGATGAAGACTTTTCGCTTATGCTCGAACAGTAATGTTGCTCAGGGTGCTCTTCGATGAACGAATTGACGATAGGGATGGGAACAAAACTGCTTTTTGACAGTTGATGGTCATGTCGTTGACAGGGAGGCGAGTAGCGATAGAATCGCGCTTTCCTAGGGCGCTCCGTTTCTTGCTTTGTTGAACGGCTTTGTGCTTCCGCCTTGCAAGAGCGTTTTCTCTTTCTTGGCGGCTTTGGGCTTTGCCAAATCGCTTCGTTGAGCCCATGCGCATCGTGCAAGTGATGCCGAAGCTCACGTCCACTTTCGAATGTTTGCAAGCATCCGCACGTTGACTTTTTGGTGGACCACTGGACTTCATTCATGTGCTGCCCTTCGATGTGTTCCCTTAGGTTGTCACTTCGCAGCCAATACTGCAGCCGGTCTTCTGCGAAAAGACCCTGGTTCCACAAGCAGAAAGGACAATATCCGGGACGGATAACAGTGTAACGATACAAAATAACTTCACAGTGTTGGTTTTGCCATGTTTCAAGATGGAGCTCACAGTGTTGTCTCCACTGAGCATCCATAAACCACTCCATGCACTCGTAGCAAAATCGGAGTTTTGATTCCGACACTTGAAGATCAAATGCTTTTCCACGTCGAACGCATTCGTGGATGTGAGCACTCCTGTCACACTTTCTCAGGCTGCTCAAGTAAGTATTGGTTGAGGCGTCGTGGGCTCAAAGAAGCTTACCTCGCAACGTTGATAGAACAACCTCCAGCGGGACAAATCCCTTGGACTGGACTCTCATTCGGGAGGTAGACCACGTCGAAATCACGACCACATTGACTTTGTAAATCCTGAACAAAAAGGAGCTTTTCATCAAAAGAGAGCTCCTTGGTGCAGGACATCGCTGATGCAATTCGTGCAACCTCTGGCGCGATCAATCTTTGCACGCGGGTACGTGTGTCATTTTCCCAGTACGCCGGCTTTTCTTTTCCTCGATTGAGAATCTTTTGATCTCTTTTCTCTTGTACCCATCGATTCTGATACTTTTTGAGCTCGGAGAGACGATTTCGTACCAGCGCCTTTCTGTATTCCAGCTTCTCAATCTTTAGAGATTCGTTGTCGTAACTCTTCTCAAAAACTTCCATCCGAGCTCTCATCTCCACCATATCCGGGTGTTCCAATATACTTTCCTTGATTGCCGCAGGCAATTCGCCTGGCAAGCCTCGCTCATAAAATTGGACGTAGCTCTGAAAGTACTCGATATGGTCAGATTGGTCCTCCTCATCGAGAACAGCTGAGACTGTATCAATGGAGGAGCAGTGGGCTTGGTAATGCTCCGGAAATGTTCCTAGGCCTTTGTGTGCCATTATTTGTGAAACAGGCGCAGATCCATGTCTTCCTGTATCAGATTTTAGTATGTTGATTTAAACTCTGGGCCTCTGTTTTTCTTGGACTGGCAGGGGCTTACTTTCAACTTTCTTCCCCAAATTTCTTCGCATGCAATGAACAGTTGCCAAATCACCAAAATATCCAGCAGCAGAAAAAATCTGGCGCAGGCAGGCACAGAATTTTTGCTTTGTCAGAGGAATTTCCTGGGGTCCGTCGCCGGTTGCATGTCTCAGGACTGGCTTTTCCAAGAACTCGCTCTTCCATCGCAAAGGAATCTCTCCGTTGGAAAGATCAAATTGCGCTAGATCATCCACTGATTTGATACCAAAAAGCGCACCATGGTCCAGTGCAAGGGCGAGAAGAAGGTAGCCCGACGCAAATTGCGGTCTGTTGCTGTCTCGAATACCAATTCCGAACCTAGAAAGTCTGTTAGCAAAAGAATCACTTTCAGAAAAGCTTATTACTTGTTTTTTTCCCAACTCACACAGTGTATTGAGGACATCGATTATTCTTGAGCCACACCTGGTTCACTCTCCATCCCACTGCCCAAGGAGCAGTGGAAGAAGGAAACAGAACCAGGTCAATATGCTGGGGTAAGGGTTAGAACAAATGTGTACCACTGCAATCAACAGTTCTTACCTTGTATCGAAGACCCCTTTCATGTTTGTGCTCAATGGAAGGTATGAAAGACCCAACTCTTGCTCCAGTGAAGAGGTACAGTTGAAGAGCAAACAGAATGACGACCTTCAGCAGCCCAGGAATGAATATTTGATGATCCGTCTGCCACAAAGATGAGACAATCCTCGTGAAGTCATTCTTTGTGAAGTTGAGTTTCTGTTTCTTTCTGTCTACGATAATGCCCTCTGCCGTTAACGTTTTTTTGATCCACTGTTTGTTGTTCAGATCGGGTTCGTGATGGAAAAAGCGAAGTCAGGTGTGAACTCACCGTTTTTATCTCTTTTCTGTCGGCTTCGATGATTTTCACCTTTGTAAATTCTTCAAATCCACCAAAAAAGCATTCGGCACCCGCACTAATGGTTCTCACTGTTGGCCGCTCATCCTCATCCAATCGTCCAGTAATAGAGCCAATGTGCCAGCGAATGAATTCCTTGATCATTTCATGACTTGGCGCTGGACAACCAGGAGCGGTCTTGTAGTATGCAAATCCATTCTCTGGGTTTGCAGTGAAACTAGGAGAGTTAGCCTCTGTATGGATGTATGAATTTTTGCGTCCAGTGCGCCCTGACCCACTTTATCCAAAGATTCACATAATTTCGGTGTATGTTCTTGGTCGTTGGAAGCCTTTTGTCTTTTTCCCGAATTGCATCTTCCTTTCTATGGGCTCCAGGAACGTAGCCCTTCTTTTCCCTCTGTAGACGGCGCCTCTCGTCACGCAAGGCAAAGAAATTTTTCCTACCCATTGTCAGATTCAGACCACTTGCATCAGAGGTGGTGCCAATACTGACAGTGGGATACAGGGCTGAGTTGGTGAAGAACGCTTGAACAGATTCTGCGAGCGGACCATTACCTGACTTTATACCTGAGATTTTGAGCTCGAGCCGCCGTTAAATGAAAATAGAGCACAGGATGTATTACATCATTTTGAGTGGCTTTGTTCCTCACCCCCTTGTAATCGTTAGACCTAACGCTATTTTTTTAATTTTTTTTTGATGGGACGAAGTACAAAAAAAATAAAGGGCAGGACCAACGCTATCAACAGACTACTCATCACAGAATAGAGGGCTCGGTGGGGGTGGTTTCCTCAACGGGTTAGCCTGAGTAAATCAGAGGTGGTTATTGATTGGGCACTGAGCGACTACGAGTAATCACTGAGCACTCACTAAGCATCCACTGAGCACTCACTGAGCATCCACTGAGCATCCACTGAGCACTCATTGAGCACTCACTGAGCATCTGCTGAGCATCACTGAGCAATCACTGAGCACTCACTGAGCATCCACTGAGCACTCACGTGACATCCTGAGCTCGATCACTGAGCCTGAGTCCGTGATGAGATTTACTCACTGAGCCTGATCCTGAGCGCCCTCACAAAAGCGGCGACGGCTAGAATAGGAGAGCCCCACCTGGCAGGGAAAATCCGGTACGTATAGACGCATACATAACATCTACCTTTGACAATTGCGGGGTGGCGAGGAGAACTTTCTTCTCGTTGCGGGGATCCCCTTTTTTTCTTCCTTCTTCCAAACGTCTGGGCGAAAATCTCCCCTAGACTCGCCATTCTGACATCCTACACCATCCTCGATCCTTCACGAATAATCGACTCCAGCTCGACCGTATCCCTCTTTCCCCGCCGATGGGCTCTCCCCACGAGGCCATGTAAGCATCGTCCTTTGCATGCCGCGCAGAAAAGCCGCCGACCGCACGGGTCCGGTGAAAACCCGGTCTCGCACCGGATGCCGAGAATGTCGAGCAAGTCGAGTGCGGTGTGACACCAAGAAGCCCGTCTGCACGAGATGCTGGGAGAAAGGATTACCGTGTTCCACCAACCTGGTCCTGAAATGGGAGTCGGAATTCGTGAGTCGGGGCATGGCCTTTGGTCGTGCCGGTGTCTGGAGTAAATCCCGAGACGCAACCTCATCGGCCTCGGAATCATCGCACACGCGCAACTGGGTTTCCTTGCCCCTCATTCGACCATGGGGATTTGTCAATGCCGGAATCGCCACATTCGAGCACCCGGAGCAAGCGGACGTGGTGCTGAATGAAATGCAAGCGCTCGTTCCCTTGACGACGAGCAACAGCACTTGGTCAGCGGGTGAGTTGGCCATTTCCTATTCAAATCTGGCACCATCCATGTCGCTGTTCCCAGCGCTTTCTCATCTCGGGAATGGAGAACTATTCGATTATTATCTCCAGCAAGTGTGTCCTCGTACGACGGCGAGCTCAACCGAGTCTTCGCCATTTGCATCAGTGATCTTGCCCTTCAGCACATCCGCCTCCTCTACACTCTTCAAGGCCATTCAAGCCTTGGGCGCATGCCATCGGTCCCGAGCCGATCCTTCCTACGGTCCCCTTGGGCTTCGCCTCAAATCTGAAACTTTGCGCGACCTCCGCCGTCGATTAGCCCACGAGGGGTCCGTGAATTGCGCCGGTGATCCCGAAGTCCTGGTGATCATGATGATGCTTTGCCTATATGAGATTGTAGATAAATGCGATCAGCACTGGACAATCCATCTCAAAGGCGCCAAGGATCTAATTCGCCTTCGAAGGCAACAAGCAGCAGCCCTCACCGAGTCCCCTGACGCACCAGACCCTGCGACCGCTTTCGCGGAGCACTTCTTTGCCTTCCAGGACGTCATGGGTCGCACTGCTTGTGCCAAGGAGGTTTTATTCGGCAGTGACTACTGGAAAGCCGATGATCGAAACATTGACTTGTGGATGGGCTGCAGTCCAGAATTGGTCAATATCTTGTCAACGATTACTGATATGAGTCGGATGAGACGACAGCTGGATTCGGACGAGACCCGCGCTACGTTTTCTGTACGTGCTGCTGCTCTTGAAGATCAACTCGAGCACTTGGTCCAGGAAGTTGAAGACGGTGACGACGAGATCTTGGCATCTGCAGCGGAGGCAAAGCGACTGGCAGCCTTAATTTATCTACACTGCGGGCTATACGGGGCGTGTCCTACCACTCCTCTGGTGGTGGACTACGTTCGCCAGATCCTTCGCCTGGTCTCGGATCTGCTGGACCGTGAAGTCTTGCCCAGCATGACCTGGCCCGTTTTCGTGGCAGCCGTAGAGTTGGACCCTTCGCAGGATGAGCTCTGGTCAGATCCTCACCGTGGACCGACATCTGGGCGGGCAACTGTCCTGCGAGCCTTGGCGGCGATGTCCGAATCCACCATTGCCAACATCGCCCGAACGCGGGCCGTCATTGCCTCAGTGTGGCAGGCGCGCGATCAGGACCTCGTGAAAGGTCCAGCGCAGGGCGAATCCAACGACTGGGAAAAGTACGTTGTGCCGATCAGTGATGCCATGAGCTTAGCGTAATTTTTGTATAACTAGCGGTCCTGTAATGGTAAAGCATTCTCTATGTCCATGCCTCGTTCACTAGTTACTCCAGTTGTAGCGATGAGTTATAACGATGTATGAAATCGCAAGCCACCTAAGATTCAGGTCGTGTCTTATTTTGAATCATGGGTATCCAATGCAAAGAAAGAGGGAATCCTGTGTTACAGAAGCAAATGCAGTGTGGAGCCAAACTTTGGCTCAGATGGATGTGACCCTATGCTGGTCTTCTTTCTCGAGTCCGGGTCAAGTAGCGAGTGAGGACTCCGCTTTCCTCAATTATGGGAACGAGGCTTTCCATGCGCACGGGCTTTGTCAAGAACATGTCCATGCCGGATCCTATAGTATCGCGCTGCAACTCGGTCTGCGCGACGCCAGTCAGGGCCACGATCTTGACATGGTTGTCCGCCCCGGATTTTATTTCGAACTCGCGAATACGTCTTGCTGATTCGAGGCCGTCCATGATTGGCATAGAAATATCTGAAAGTTCAGTTAGTTGTCAAGGATGACTCACGAGTAGGCGGCACGCCAGAAGAAAGGAGTCCCACTTACCCATGAGAATCATAGCAATCGAAGAGGCATTTGCTTTGAAGTAATTCAAAGCCTCCAATCCATTGGATGCAGTATCACAAGGGCATCCTAACTTCTTCATGAACTCAACCAATACTTTGACATTGATGGTGTTGTCATCCACAATGAGGATCTTCATTGCCGAATCGTACTGAGGATGGGTGATGTGACTGTCCCCATTGCGCCCATTCAGCGTAACCTGAGAATGACCGAGCTCCAGGTCTTTCAATTGACTGCTGAGATCTTCCATCTGTGTTTTTAGGATGGGATCGTGCAGCATTGATTCTACCGAAAGATCTCCTTTGATGTCGGCCATTCGTCGCCGCCGTTGACGTTCGAAACAGATCTCAATTGTCCGTGCCAGCTTGCGAGGTCCACATGGCTGACTGATGAACTCGACAACGTCCTTGCTTTCTCGCTTCTGGGCCTCAAGAAACATGGAGTGTGCAATCCTTGGGGACGGGCAAATAACTATCAGTGGAACTGACTGCCGCTCGTTTCTGGTGTTGACGATGGGGTTCATGTCCAAGTTGCCCTTGCGCATGAATTCAAGGGTCGATATGTAGATTTCACAATGAGCGGAACTTATTTCACTTGGCCGAACAGGGATTGCGTCCATTTTGAACCATTCATGGCACAGTTGTTGTAAAGATGATGACAGAGCCAAGTCCGAGTCCGAAGACATCAGACCTAGAAGACCGACCGGTTTCCCAGACACAAGGTCTTTGGCTGCATCGAGGGGCGAATTGGTCCATGATTCCGGTGCATGAGATGAATCAGAAACATGGTCGAGATCGATCGAAACGCTTGCTTGGGTACCAACTCCCTTAAGGGAATCGATCTGGATACTACCCCCAAGAGACAAGACCGTTCGGTGGGTGATGTTCAGACCAAGCCCATTACCGATCGTCATGCTATTTTCTTGCGAGAAGGCCCTGAAGAGGTTGTGTTGCAGGAACTCAGGTCCGATACCGCAGCCGGTATCTTTGACTGTCACCGCAACCTTTGATCGAAGGGGTTCACCATTCTCACCCCGGGCCACCGGAGAAGCCTTCACGGACACATGTATGTGACCATTATTTGTATATTTCAGTGCATTTCCAACAAGGTTCGTGATAATGACATGCCAGGCTCCTGGTCTTGTGGAGAATTTCCAATCACATGCGCTGTCGATATCAGTAATAACGCGGAGTCCCCCCGGCGAGCTATCCTGGATCGCATCAAGAGATTGTGGAACATTGAAGAATGAATAGCCCGCAAAGACGGTTTCGATTGCGTCTTCAATGACTACATCGAGTTGCACATAGGATTTTTCATCATCCTTGCCCGTTTGCGAGCCAATTTGTGGCAACGCGGGCTTTTCATCTAGGGGTGCCTTGTAGCCAAGACGGAGGAGAAGCTGAGACGCGGTTGTATTCTTGAGGTCCTTGATACTCGCGTATTCCAGAAGTTGGTTGATTGAGCCGAGAAGTGTGAAAGCACAAGACGAAATGGTGTGAACAAACTCACGCTGCAAATTGTTCATAGCAGCACTATTCAAGAGGTCTGTCATGCCGAAGATTCCATGCAGAGGGGAGCGAAGTTCATGGCTGAGCCCTGCCAGCAGATTCGTCTTGGCCCGCTCCGCAAACATTGCACCAAGCCTGTGTACTTCCGCCATGATGCTGTTACCGAATGCAAACATGAATGCTAGTTCGTCGTCGGATGTGAAAACCCGATGAGGGGATTTGGTCCATGCAATGCCCGCGGCATACCACCGTTCTTTATGCGAGTCCCACATAGGCGAGAAGATGATACTCCGAGAATCGGGGGCAAGCTGAAGAAGTGTTTCTGCATCTTGACGTAGAATTGTTTTTTGAGTCCTTTTATATCTCTTGCCTCGATTGCGAGAATCACTCCCCGAGCTAGTTCGATCGCCACTGCGCTGCAGGAAGTTCTTAAAGGCGCTGTCACTCGTATCACTGGATGAAATTGAGCCGTCCTCGGAGAAGTTGAAAATCTTGCCTTTGGGGTACCTACGCAAAAGGCCCGCAAGGAATGACTCAGATAATGCAATCTTTCCGTCGTTTTTCAATTGATCATTGACGCTTGAGGCTTTGGAAGTGGCAAACCCCAATATTCCACATGGATGCGATGTCTTTTCGCCGGAGTCATCGGAACTGGCCGTACGGCAAATTCTGCGCCTGATCGAAGCTGGAATGTGTTCATCGCCGGATGAATAACTGTCTCGGCCACTACTGTCATAATCAGACCTGTCATCGCTCACAAATGCGCCGGGTGAGCCGAAGTTGGCGTCAAAAAAGATGGCCGCCTCGACTTCAATGCTTTCACGAATAATGTTTGCGGCGCGCGAAAAAGCCTTTTCGACCAGCTGCTTCTGGGTTTCCTCTGGTAGCTGACCCGTCCGCTTATGACCATTTGAAACCGTCAATTCCGGAACTGTTTGCATGGAATGCGGGCGAGTATGGCTTGTTCTCAATTGCTTTGGAGCCTGCGCTTGCCATTGCTCATCACGTCGGTGTCGAGTTGTAGCCGCATCAGGTCGCATCGTCATATTCCTCACAGCACCACTTCCGGTCACAGTTCGAGCGAAGTCGTCCGAAACTTGCTTATCTTGCTGCTCCTGGTTGATCATTCCCTCTGCGTCACCGTCTTGTACTGGAGGGCTACGGCCCTCGGTAGCATCGAGCCAGGAGTGCCGCAGACTGCCTTTGCCTTCCAGAAAGCTTCCGAGTCCGACAATCATACGCTCCGATCGAATGTGTTGTGACTTCGATCTGGCCGCATCCAGATAATCCATCACCGTGGTCGCCATATCTGACATGAACTTCATCAGGTTTGCGTCCAAGGATTCACGGGGTTTGTCGTCGAGGATAGTGTAGGCACCTATCACGATGCCCTTGGGACTGATGATGGGGCTCGATGCCAAAAACCGAAGATGTGGGTAACCCGTTACATCCGGGTGACTCTCAAACTGTTCATCGTAGGTGAGGTCGGGCACGATCCACACATGATCGCCAGGGTTGTCTGAAGGCAGCACCACAGGTGTCCAGAAGCTCCGTTCGTACGCCATGGTACAGCTCCCGACCCAAAGCGAATCGCAAGGGTTATCGTTCGTGTCATCCTGCAGGCTGAGGGATTGTGTCGCTTCGGTCAGGATGTGCAGTTCGTCTCGGCCGTAGAGAGAGATCAGCGCGCGTTGGGCGTCCAGTCGCAATGTCCCTAACTGAGCGAATGCGGTGAGGACCGGGTCGGGCGATGATCGTGCCGCGATGTCCGTGGAGCAAGTGCCTTTCGAGACATGCTGCAGCGGCGTTTTCAACCGGGACGGCGGCAAGTATCTGACAGGCGCGTCTTACAGTCAGTCTACGTGCTCCCACTGCAGGGCCTCATGGCCTCATGGCCTCATGGCCTCATGGGCGCGGAGGGGGCCTAGGGTTTTATGTGCATAAGCGGGTTTACGTACTTATAGAACTCGCGTTCTCTGGATGTACCATAGCTGACATGGGGTTGGAAAGGGAATGGCCGTGGCCGTGTCATCTTCCCGGATCCCTTTGCGCTAGAGGGTGAGCCTGCTCAAGTCCACAGATGATTCTTGAAGCTTTGAAAGTACGAAAGGCGGAAAAGATACGAAGCACAACATTCCCCTCCTCCACCACAAAAGGGGAAAAAAAAAAAAAAAAAAAAAAAAAAAAAAAAAAAGGGCGTGAACAATGTCGCAGCGTGGGGTCGATTCAAATCGGAGGCGCTGGTCCATCAATCACATTGCAGCGATGAGACTTTGGGAGATACAAACCACTTTGTTTCCCCATCGCCACCTTTCCAAGACGGGTTTAGCCGGCTCCAGGGATCGCTCTATTTTCCTAAATGATCAGTCAAAAGTGTGGAATGCTCCACTTTGAACTCGATACGAGCTTTATTGTAAAGTCGAGGGGAGGCACCGTGTCGGCATTCAAGTCCCAGGGATCCGGCGCTGTGAGCAGATCTCATCCATTTGTCCCAAAGTCCAGAATATTCGTGGAAACTGACCCTCCCCTCCGTACCTGTTGATTCCGATTACAGTTACAAATCTCACCTGATCTCGGCTGTCTATCGGACATAACCCGGTGGATGGCCTGATTCCTCGGCCTGGTCCTCTTGAAATAGAAGCTTACGTCTCCTGTTGTGCGGGACGGCGAGTCTCATTCAAAAGAGATCGGACCTCACCTATGAGATGGCAGGATGACTATGACGACCCTAGTTCGTCGAGGGAAAAAGGATGCCCGGCCTCTTATGTAGCTTCAGTATGGCCGAGCATCAACTGGTGCGGTCAAGAGCCTTGACCTATCCAAGTATCTTTTTAAGCTACTCTATAGGTCTACAAGGCTGCTGTCACAGATTAACTCTGACCCTCGACGTCAAACGTCGAGGCGGACTTCACATCCGATCGATTTCGTATCGCGAGACAGCGCGGGGCGATCCGTTTTGGGTCTAGCGCCTCGTCGCCGCCATTTGCGCTTCATTGTGAACGAACCTCTATTGAACAATGTCTTGTGTTATTTAGCCCTTCTATCGGACAATGGCGCAGGTCCGGCCTTCAGCGCCCGGGCGAAGCTCATCTGCTCATTTGTTTGAGAGCAAGCTCAGCCAACAACTCTCCCAACCAGAATCCGTCCGCCCGGAGCATACGCGCTCCCCCAAATCGCGCTCTCTGTCTGACGCTTCGAAACCCACGACGCCCCAGCCGTCGACGGGGGATCTGAGTCGACCGCCCAGCAAAGACGATAGTGCGCTTCCTTCGTTGCCGGCAACACCGAATCGATCGTCGAATCAGGCAAACCTGTCTCTCAACCTCTCCAACGCGCCTTCTCCGTCACTCATTAACCGCGGACCGTTGTCACCAAAACTCGATTCATCGCAAAGTTATGGGTCGCCAGGATCGGTCCTGCCTCGACGTTCACGAGGTCTTGATTTCTCGCGCGCGTGCACCAACCTTCATCACTCTACACTCGCAGAGTCCTCGCCGGACTCCTCCCCGACTGTTGGAGGACGTGGGATGACCATACCTCAACGACGTGGTTCACAAGGCTCTACCTCGATTCCACCGTTTTCTACCTCTGCCTCTGGTCCCGCCGAACGCACCGCCATCTCCAGTTCAGTGTCGAGTGTGAACATGATGGAATCGGACACCAGCAGCAGTGACGATGAGGACGAAGTCATGATGGGCGACCGTGACGATCCCATGCTCACCACACCGCAGGCGGCGCGGATGGGCAACGGCCCGAGTCCTTTTGCGACGGGGAATATTCAAAGTCCCGGAAATGAGTGGATGGGCGGCTACTCACAAGCCGCAGCCAGCCTCATGAGCTTTCAGCGAGCTCGCTTCCGCAAAGGACGTAGTCGCCACAGTTCAAGCAGTGCCAGTGGGAACAGCTCCAAGCCCAGTCCCGGTCCGCCTCATTCTCCTCCGATCATGAAGAGCGTGGAAAGCTCCACGGGGGGCTATTTTGGCCCGCGGCAAACCGCCCATTCACGGCGGGAGAGTCTGAGTCTGGGCACGCGCGATCTTCGCTTGTCAGATCTCAGTGACGATGGAGAGGGTCGGGCCGTTAGAGCAATAAGTCCGACTGCCGCGACTCCTTCCGACGGCGGACCACTGGGAGTGATTCGTCGCGCGGTCACTCGGCGAGGGAGCCTACTAGTAAGTGTTTCTGGGTTCGTCAACGATACTCAATTTTCACCATCTTACCATTGCAATAGCCCAAAACGAAGACGTTTGCTCGTATTCGAGCTGCTCTCATGGAAGAAAGCGCGCCCGTCGACAGTGACATGAAACGGGAGGCAGAGGTCATTCAACAGGTTCGCGACACTGAGCCCGAGACCTCCCCTACACTCAGTGCTTTCCCATGCCTCCAGCCACCGCCAGATGAGGCGGCGCCGGACGTCGATCCCACTCACGCGAAGGCTCGTGGATCTTCCAGTAGCTTCAGCAAGCAGGCAAGCCGCCATTCTGGCGGGGTTGAATTTTGGAACTCGTTTGATGAGCGCTACCGCACTCCACCACCACCTCCGGTGCGCCCAACCGGCACCTCCCTGGCGGATGATGATATGGTGATGGACATGACTCCGTCCACCACTATCGGGTCCACGGCCGACTCGAAAGCACGTTCCCGCTCGTCAACGCCCCATCCTCCTGGAATGGCCATTGGAGAGATCCGGCGCAAGAGGCGTCGGGACGATGACTTCGATCCCAATCTCTTCAAGCGCCGGGCCGTATCTCCCAGTGTGAGTGCCCAGAGTAGCCCGATACTGACCCATTCCTCTGTGATCGACAACGGGCCTAATATTTGGGGGCCGCCCTCCAAGCTGGGTCCACCCTTCTCCGAACGTCCTAGTACCAGCTCTGATAATGGACATGGAGGCAATAACAGTAATAATAATCGGACCACACCTCACGCGGGCGGCACCAAGCGTGTGGGTCTACAAGGCATGACCGAGGCCAGTGATGGCTTCATGAATATGAGCATCGAATGAATTTCAAATGATTTCGAGAAGATGCATGGCGGGAAGTCTTTTTGTGTACCCAAACTTGGTACTGGTGATGGGCCACGTTTTTCTTTTGTTTTTCCATGTTATATTGGCATGGCGTTGGGCGCAATTTTCCTATATGATACACACTCCTTCCTAAAGCGATGAGATAATTTACATTCTACCGAGCCATTGATACGAATACTTGGATTCAACGTGGTAGTTTTTTTTTTTTTCTTGCACATTGCTATTGCTAAGTAGAGTTGCCGCGCTTGAACCACGTGTGGATCGCTCTCCGCCCGCACTTGAGCTCCCTACCTCCTACACCACAGCTTAACCTTCCCCACCACCAGGTGTTGCCTTTCTTCCTCGCTATGTCTTCCACTATTGAGCTTGCGTCTGCTTTTATCGAAGGAGCTCCCCCCGGTGAGGTACGCTATTGTTCCGGGGAAATCCACCCCGATTGCCCCTCCGCCACCCTGAAGATACCCGCTGACATTGGTCCCAATTCCAATAGCTCGCCGATGTTGTTGCCGGTAATGCACCCTCTTTCCGCTCCTAGCCCTCATCCCGTCAGATTGCGCATGACCATCATCATCGATCCCAATGTTGATGCTGACGCTCCGGCTACAGATGTACAGGCCTTGACCGAGGGCGATAACATTCTCTCTTCCCTCACCCCCGCATTCGAGCGCTACAATGAAAGCCAACTCACCACTGTGAAGCTGCCCGGATCGAGCCAGGAGGTAGGTTCAGCAAGCAGATGCCTACTCTTTCACACTGGCGGACGCTGACCTCGGCTTGATTCAAGGTTATCGTCAGTGAATTCAACAAGCTGGAGGGCAATCGCTATTTCGACTCGGAAAGCCAGACCTCGTTTGAGATCGACCACATCACACAGGTAGGGCGAGAGTGACCAGATCCGAACCACAACGTTTTGAAATTGACCACCTGAGTTTCAAGACCGCCTCTGGAGTGCAATCAGCGCCGTTGGAATCTGAAAATGCCGATTTAATGTAAGAGAAAGAAGTTCATGTGGGACTTTTTGATGGAAGACTAACCTTGCTACTTTAGCAAATCGCTTCTAAAGTCACTGGCCATCCACGCCCGTGAACATTACCCCAGCTGCTCCTACGGTGTCTACCCCATTGAAAATGATTCTGCTGTCGCTATTCTGTTGGTAGCGAACCGATACTCCCCCAACAACTTCTGGTAAGTAGACGTTGTGGCCTTGAGGAGCCTCGGGGCTAGGCTGATGAATCGATATTACAGGAATGGCCGGTTCCGATCCATCTATCAAGTCCCCATCTCCACTTCGTCCACGACCTTGACCGGCAAGATCCACGTCGATGTGCACTACTATGAAGATGGAAATGTGGCTCTTAACACCAACAAGCCCGTCAATGTCTCGGTCCCCTCAGTGTCCGCCGAATCGATCATGTCACGCATCGCTACGGTTGAGCGTGACTATCAGGAAGAGCTAAATAAAGCGTTCGTTCAGATGTCAGAGGGTGCATTCAAGGGACTTCGAAGACAACTCCCCATCACGCGACAGAAGGTCGAATGGGAGAAGATTGGAGGGTACCGTCTCGGTCAGAACATCCAGGGGAAATAAAGCAAAGTCGAGTGGAAGCGATATCATGCGCGTGGAATTATGAGCGTTGGAACCATATAGCTCTACTACACTAGAGTCTTCGATTTCTTTGCACATTTATATCTTTTTTGATGTTCGACATTGCATTTGGCCTTCTAGAAATCCCTGGCTTGTGCAACCCGCAAACCACCAACCTCCCAGTCCATTTCACAACCGCGCATTGCTTATCAGTGTAGAATGAAGTTAGCACTTCGTTTATTCCTAAGAAATGCCCCCGTGTTTTTCACGAGAATCGGCGCTATGGTGCGCTACAAAACGCTTAATAAGCAACTTTTTTTTAATCTAGCGGCACACCCCGATGTCAATTCATATTTGCTTCTCACCACCGCACCTAAGGCCCTCAGTACCATCGATACACGATGATTGCACACTTCAATCGCTTTGTCAACAATGGAGCTGGCCTGGAGAAGACCCTTCGCTTGATCCAGTCCGTGGCGCAAATTGTTGCGGTCTTCAGTGTCGGGAGCACCGCCGTGCGATTGACGACCGTCAAGTTGCAATTGGCCTTGAGTAAGTGATCAATGGTCCCTGAAATGGTGTAAAGATAGCCATGTACGCATCAGATGCTAAACCTGCTTTAGCGCGGAGGTATTTCCGCTTCTTTGGCTTCATTGAGTCATTCCAACGCGTGTCCGCGCTGCTAAGCAAGGAAGGAATGGGTTCTGTGCCGGGCTGGATTGATCTGGCCAAGTGGACTTGTTTCGGTCTTTATTTTGTGCTGGAAGATTTGACTATTGTAGGTTTTTCTCGACATATTTACAACGGTGCTAACACTGAATTAGTTACATGCCATGGGCGTCTATATTGTGCCTTGGGAGGAACGTGTCATGCGCGAGGCGAATCAATTCTGGTTCTACGCTCTCTCCTTCTCTCTCCTTGGCGCTGTTTACGCACTTCTCTCGCCTTCCCGGGCATCTAAGTCGCCGGGAAAGAAAGGTCAGAAGAATGAAAAGGTCGTTGCACCCACTGTCAAAACTTCGGCTTTGATGAAACAGATTGTGGTCGAAAGCTGTGACCTGCTGATTCCCGCGCATCTCTTGGGCTGGTATCCCACTGGTGACTTGATTGTGGGCATGACTATGGTTCTGAGCACACTGATAACTGGCCAGGCCATCTGGTCGCGGTTGTGAACTGACCTCGGGCAAAGGTGGGCATCAAAGTAACAGAGGTCTGGAGGTTTCGTTGTTGACATTCGGATGGATATATAGAATGGACATATAGAAGGCTGGCAAGATATTCGCTAGATAGACGTCTATAGTACATCAATAGGAAGCGATTCAATAGAGCCACTCTGTCTATTGCAGAATCTCGATTCAGGACAATTGGCCGAACGACCCAGTGGACCTAATGACCTCCTAGACACTCACACGTAGCCCTGAAGCTGCTGAGGTGCATTGAGTTATATCACTTGATATGTCAAATCAAAATATACTATGTACCTCAGAGTCTAGTCTGTAGGCGTTTACATCGGAACACTGTTTTTCCTCATCCAAGAAATTCGTCGAATCAATGAGCCGATTGACTAACCTCAAAGAGTTGGCCGTCATGCAACTACGTCCATCGTAAGCGCAGAATTCGAAGCGGCTCAGAAGGAGCAAGATCATAGTTCCTGGAAAAGAGCCATTCTTCACACCGCCGCGTGTTTGGCCGAGTGGTTAAGGCGCTGGATTCAAGCTGATGCTTAGCACCGTACAACGGAGTTTGGAAATCCCAGTCACGGAAGTGGCGCAGGTTCGAATCCTGCAGCACGCAATCTCTTTTTGCATCGTTACAATAATTCAAATTGTGGGGCATTTATATTAATCATGCCGTGATTAATTGATTGATTTAACCTGGGCAATTGTCTCTTTTTACTAAAGCCTCGCTCGTCCTGGATACCGAAGGTGGAGCGAATACTTGACTGTGATGATAGGAACAGGGTGAGATTTTTTTTTAAACTTACCGATATCATAATCATCGTCATGTATGGACTATGATGCACTTAATTTGGATTCTTTACTGAGCTAATTAAACAAAAGGGACGGTAAAAAGATCGTCATTCTGGGACCTTGTACAACTACATAAACCTCAGTTTGAGGGGGGGAGGAATAGCAAGAAGCGGCCGGGACAGGGAGGCTGTTTTCACCAGTCCTGCTATAAGCAATGTTCTCCCGGGCGACAGTTGGCCAACAGCTTCTACTGGGAGCATCCCCCACCAACAGGCTGTAACCCTCGAATACTCTTGGACTTAGTCATACTTTGTACCTGTCTAACGTATGTGGCACAGGGTACGTATGATCTTTCTAGGGAGCTTCTGGCTTCTTTTGATGTATTATTCATTGTTTTCCGGGGGTCATAACACAGCAATTCAAACTCCGGGGTGGCATTAGTAGGTGCATCGAATAGGAACTCAAGTCTGGAAGGCGAGGTGTGCATAGATGGAGAATTGCCGCTGTGACTACCTTGGTCTTAATGGGCGGGCACCTTGACAGAAACACAAGCAATACGTCAGAAACCCTCATAAATTAAAAACATATTTAGCGTATTTGAAAACAGTCGATGATACAGTTATATATATTTATTCGAAGCGAACTTCTATTTTGTTCGAATCAATCAAAGCCATGAGATCCAATCTAGCAGACACATATGTCATTCAGACCCGATCAGCTTAACCGTGGAGCTATTTCTAATAGAGTCTGAAAGCTCTTCAAAGACTGCCTTCTTTTTTTGTGTAGTGCAAAAAAAATTTCACCTTCCTGAAGCATCCATGGAAGGACAAAAAAATGGACTCGCGGGGAATCGAACCCCGGACCACTCCCATGCTAAGGGAGTATTATACCACTAAACCACAAGCCCAGCTGATGTCTGAAAATTTAGTTTTATGTTATATGAATGCTTAAAATTAGAATCTGTGAACTCTACCGGGTGCACTCCCTAACGGCAATGCTTGTCGCTCGTCCGTGCAGCAAGCGCTTTCTTTTCTGCAGAACATGAATTGTCAACTTGATTCATTTTCTCGGAGTATCTGTGCTGACCTTCCAATATTGCGAGTCCAGACCTCCGTATCGGAGATGCAACGGTAGACAATGCCCAGGATACCGCACTATTGTTTCCATTCGGGTTCTGCCTTTAGAAAGAGAAAGATGAGCGACTCATAGAAAAGGGATCAGAGCTAGTTCAAGAAAGTTGATTCAAATGAGTAATACCTTGGCATGCGAGCCGCGCGAAGTCTGCAATCAAACGTCCATTCCTCGACAATGACAGAGGTGAACGCAATTGAATTTAAATTGCAAACGTCCAGTCCTCGGTTGTTGACATTCAGATTCTCCCACCCTTCTCATTCCGAAGTATCTCCACCAGCGCTACTATGCGGCAGCTCTGCCCAGCGGCCGTGATGGCTCGCAACAAGCTGCGTGTCCTGCTCGCATTCTACTCGCGTCCCAACGATCCAGGGATCCACACTGCCCTCCTCATCACGAACAAGATCAAGTCTGGAGCGCAGAGAGGGACCATCTCAGCCAGAAAGTGGCATGTGAAAAATACAGTTCAGCTCATCCATCATGCCCCCGCGCGACCCTGGCGTCGCGAAAGAGAGATAATCCCCAACATCGACAATGACCTACGCCTGCTAGCCTGTGCGGTGATCGCCAAAGTCTACGACATCGCCGAGGTGGAAAGAATTTTGAACTCCGTGCCTGTCTATCAACCCGAGGATGTTGATCAGGATATGGCGTGCGTGTTCGACTCCAACATCTGGGCGAAAGAAGCCATGAAAGAGCTGAGATGGGAAAATCTCGTCAAGGCGTCTCTATTCACCAAGGCGGAGGAAGCCTTGAATCTTTACATTACCAGCCATCCAGCAAGGTGGAACTTCCAGAGTGAAAATGACTCGCAGAAGGAGCCTCCGATCGTTCCCATCATCGACATGTTTACGGGGAAGATACTGCGGGAGTGAGAGGATGGCTTGAGCTGAGCATAGTCCAAGTCCATGAATGGCAGTATGAGCAGAGCGGAGCCCTTTGCCACAAGAATCAAGTCAGTCTTGATTCAGATCGGGGATAAGTACACTGTGTATTGGATTTCAGCCACGATCACGGCCCGTTGCATGTGTCTGGGTCCTGATCAAAAAGAATTATCGAATCTAAGCTACGCATGACCGTAGAGTATCGCGATGATCCAATTGTTCTTATACTGTATTGACTGGCTCCAAACCCCGCTGAAGACCATGCATGCAAGAATGAAAAAAAAAACATATTTCGCTTCCTGTTGGTCTAGTTCAAATTGACTTTCAGGAGACTCAGAATTCATTGCTTTTCGCGAGCCCTAGCACTCTGTACCCCATCGTCGACAGTCCATCTTCTTTTTATCCATATCGTACGCTCAAGATGCATGGGGCTAGGTATCAGAGCATTGCAGCTACTCATTCCATTCCGTCAAAACGAGATCGCGGTCTCCGACGGCAGCGACATTCACGTTTCTGCTAGAAACAAACGCTGGCACGGCATTGAGATCTTATCCTCTTTCACGTTGGCAACCTCATTCAAATCACCTATATTCTCTCTTTTGATTCTTCTCAACGGAATCTCTAATTCTCTATCCTTTTGTCTTATTGTCTATGGAATATGCGGGAGGGCCGGCCCGTCCTGCGTCCACTGCGTTCCCCCGACTCATTCAGATTCCACCCAACTTGAAACCTCTCCCTTGTGCTCTATTGTCTCTCACTTGCGCTCATTTAGTAACTCAGCGATGTGTCCGTTAAGCCAATAACCCTCAAGTGCCTCCAAAGGCATCGTCTTGGCGCCTGAGATCCAGCCTTTGCACTCCTCGGCCCCACAGGTGCATGTGAATGCCTGATCCATGTCCCACTCCGTACTGGGATAGAAGAATGTGAGGGCATCGCCCTTCTTCAACGGCTTATCATCGACCACGCGCACTTCCATGCGGGCCATGTCAAAAACCACGCTCGGCGCACATGAATGGTTGCAGTAAACCACTATAAACCCGCGTCAGTCAGCTTAACGCGACAATCGCAAATGAAGTACTGCCAAGAGCTTACAGTCAGAGTTCAGCTCGATGTGTGAATCGCGTCCCGTCTGCACACTGGTGTAGGCCTTCTTGCCGGGCGTGGTGCCCGTGATTTTGGCAAAAAGCGCACCGGCTGGCAGATCAACGAGGGACACGGCACCGCTGCCAAAGGCTTTGGCGCTGCGGTTTACGTGGAGACGGTCGGGATGGGTCGGAGCGGGGAATTCGCTGCGGAGCGTAGGAGCGGCGGGGATGGGATCGACGGAGGGCGACATGATGGAATTGGTGGACTGGGATCAAAGACGGAATAAGGATCAAACGTGGGCAAGTCAATTGAGTTATAAATTCGAGGATTCCCTTCAACCGAGGGAAGAGTGGAGCGAGAAGTCTGCTGTTCTCCTCGGATTGCAACACGGCCGAGGCGAAAAGGGCTGGATGACGCCAGTCCGCGGAGAGAGAGCCTAAAGCGACGAAAACCCCACCAACGTAGTAGACTCCATCGTGGGGATGACACTAGGAAACTTCTAGCGGGCGATCGGCCTGGGTGCCCCGGCGCAACCACGAAAACATCGTTCGGTGAATCCGCTTTGAGCCCAGGCTGGCTACAAGTGGAAAGATTTCCGTAGCATGTGGGAAGTTCATCGTACCTGATGCCGAAAGTGAAAGGTGAAATCCAAGAGGGGCACAATTTTTGCCCTATGAATTGCTGTTTTTACGACGTGTTGATAACATGTGAAAACGACTCGGCTTAGTTCATCTTGCGTAGCAATTCTTCTCCGTTCAACCACCTCTCCAGATTCTCGGCAACCTCCTGGTACCATCCATGGAGCAGATCCTCTTCACCATAGCCCATATGGGGTGATAAAAGCACCTCCGAGCGTCCATCCTGGCCCCAAGGAGTGGTTCTCCAGGGGCTATCCAATGGCAATGGCTCCGGATCAAACACGTCTAAGGCAGCGCCCCTAATGTCGCCCGCGTTCAAGCATTCCAGCAAATCCGCTTCATCTATGAGAGGTCCACGTGATGTGTTGACGATGATGGCCTGCTTGTTCATCATGTCCAGTTCCGCTTTAGCCACAATGCCACGAGTACGTTCAGAGAGGACGTTATGCACACTAATCACGTCTGCGGTCGCAAAGAAGGTCGACTTGGAAGGAGGAACCACGAAGCTACCAGCAGGCAGGCCATGAGCTCTGGCTTGCTCGTCTGCCTTTTCTTGTGTCAGATTCGTCGACCAGGCGATGACCTTCATCCCAAATGCTTCAATGGCGATCTTGGCCGTTTGCGAGCTGTTCAAGCGGTTAGCTTATTATGAGGACATGAACGATCCACCAGATTTCATCACCCTAATTTGCCAAGTCCTAGAATTCCCAAGGACTTCCCGCTAAGGTTGAAACCAAGAGATCCCTGCCAGCCACCGTGCTTCACGGCGGCATCATCCCTCGCAATGTGTCTTGCCAACCCCAATATCAGAGCCCAGGTATGCTGCACGGTCGAATTCACACCCGGGGGACGACCCTCAGTGCCAGCCACGGGGATTCCTCGCTCAGTGAATGAAGCGAGATCTAGAGCCAAATTTCTGGTCCCAGTGGTCAAGAGTAGTTTCAGGTTTGGGAGAGCCGCAACAGTCTGGATGGGTCAGTACACCGGACCTGCGATGCATTTGTAGGTAATTGCTGGGAGAAAACTCACTGATGTGGAAAAAGGCGTGCGCTCACGCATGGCTAGCACCACGTCAAATGACAGGAGTCTCTGGATGAGTGCATCCTGCTGTTTTGGATCGCGGGGATCGAGGGTCTCGGGAAAGGAATGAATCTCGATGCGCGACTCGAGGTGGGTAAAATGTGAGGGTCCAATGTTCTGATAGTCGTCCAAGATGGCAAATTTAGGCTTCGACATGGTGATAGGGTAGTAAAGTAGATGTAGGGACTTCGAACTCCGACCTAGCTGCATCCAAGTCAAGAGTCGCGGGGGTTTTCGGCTGTTCCTTTTGCCGCAAGTGGGGTTCAGGGAAAGGGTGGAAGTCCGAGGTATATACATCTCTGACGTGCGTAGGACCTTAGACGGAATGCACTAAACCACCTTTCAAAGGTTGCACCCAATGCTCGAGTGAGATCGAACGCGAATTGAAAATCAAAATGACATGCACGCGACCAGCCGCCCGGTTCTTGCAAATCTGCGGCGCTCCTTTGGAGCTCAGCTATGAAATGGGACAACACTCAGCTGGTCCCCAAAGGAACAAGTAAATTGTCCACTGCAGTTTTTTCTATCTGCGAGAGAATTTTATCAGGTCTGGTCTGAATGTGGCTCTCCCCTAATCCAGCTTTGAGGCGAGCAGCGAAGTAAGTCTCCGTCTAGACCAGGAATGATTGATGGGACGAAGGATCCATATTGGCAAGGAGTCTAGGGAAGTTACCGCCTAGAGCAGACACGATAGAAAAGTGCAAGAGCAAGTTGCAGAGACGCTGGGGAAAGGGTATCGAAAGAGAGAAGTAGGAGAAGAAGAGATCTTGAGGCGCCGACTACGAAGGCGCAGGACAACAGCACAACTACCGAAAGCAATACTTGCAAAACCTCGATAACTGGGACACTAATAAAAAGGATAAAGAAGACTGCATTACTGGGCAACAGGGTCTCTGATCATTATTGTGAAAGATTCCTGGCCCATGCCCCCAAATTGTGACCGATCCAGGACAATCTCGTCAACTGGTTTGAACCCTGCCTTCAGATAAAGCGGCATTCCCTCCCCAGTAGCCTCTAGGTACAGACGACGACCCGCGGCATCTGCTTTCAAGGTGCCCCATTTGAGCATGGTAGACCCGATTCCACGGCCTTGATAGCCCGGTAAAGTGGCCAGCAGATCCAGCACTAATTCGGTGAGCTTTTGACAGGAGGTCGAATGATGGTCACTCACTCATATCATCATCCGTGGCATGTTTCTCGCGAGATTTCTCCAAGAGCTTGCGGAACTCGGTAAAAAGAACCTCATTCATGGGCTGCGGTGCAAAGCGGGTTGGGTCTTGAGCGAATATTTGTGCCTGTTCACTCAGAGCTGGTCGGCTGGGAGATTCCACCGACGCTGGAATCAACCAGCGAGCATAGGAAACGACTTCTCCGCTAGTAGGATCGGTAATTTTGAGAACATGCATTGACGGATTGGCCAGGTGCTTCATGGCGTTGATCGTTTTATATGCCCGTAGCGCCGCTTCACTGGCTTTTGGGAAAACATTATTGAGCAACCCTCTGCCTTGGAAGCTCTCGACGTTGATCCGAGCGAGGGCTGGGCCATCTGCCTCGGTGGCATATTCAATGTGGTACGCCATAAATCTTCTGGAAACGTTCATCCAGCTATTCGCCTTCCTAGATATGCCCTAAGAGACTGTACAAATGCGACGGACCAAGTGGTGTGGAAGTCCAAAGGACACCGGAACACAGAACACATTCACGACGCGGAGTAAGCGCGAAGTTGACTCACATCGGGGTCTCGGAGCGGTTTAGCCCCCCATTTTAGTCACCCCTCACATCTCTGGAAAAAAGAATATGTTTAGACATCAATGGTATCTACGATTACCAAAATGATGCTCCTGATCAATAGGTAATTATGTTGGCGACGCATCATAGATCATGAAAACTCATGTGGGATAAGACAACATCGAATTGGTACCTAGACCAACTCGCCCCGCACACATACCCCGCTAACATGAATTTCGTGGAGTCCATTGAACCCATATAAGAGCCACATGTCCCGACATATAATGGCATGTAATCTATTATCTCCGCCTCTATATTCACTGTCTCAATTCAATTTGAGGAGGGTGTCTTGATTACTTTGCAGCTGATCATTATCGTTAGTCTTCATTCTTATCCCGATATTAGCTCCATTCCAGTGATAAAATTATTAATCTCCGTTCCATTCTGACAGCGAATTTCGGAGAATAAAGTCCGAATCAGAAGTGAAAATGAGAAATGGTGAGGCTCGTGCGGTGTTTGGTCGGAGTTAACCACGGAGATAAAAGTCAGTGACACCACGACAAATAGTCTTGGAACTTGTTAAATAGTCTTCCCATTAACTTTGCTCGTAAATTACCATTTCTTCCCTGGTTCATTGAATTCTCGGTCTACTCTTTTATCATGACCAAGCTTCTCGTTGTCTTTGGGGCCACTGGGCAGCAAGGTGGCTCCGTGATTGACGCAGTTCTAAACAACCCTGAGCTCTCAAAAGAATATTCTCTGCGCGCAATCACCCGAGATGCTACACGAACATCAGCCCAAAGTCTGCGAGATCGAGGCGTAGAAATTGTCGAAGCTGATGTGGATGATCCCCAATCGCTCCCTTCAGCCGTAGCGCAAGCCCATACCGTTTTCATCGTCACTTTCTCCGTCTACGATGAGCATCTCAAGACCCGTGAGCTTCGCCAGACAAAAGACATAGCCGATGCAGCGGTTGCTGCAGGAGCTCAATACCTCATTTACAGCTCCTGTGTGGGTGCTGAGAGACTTTGGGGGAAACCAGTCACCGCCTTTGATTCCAAGGCAGATTGTGGTTCGTTGAGAAGTGAGATCGACTATAGAAACTCGTTAACTCTTCTATAGAGGCTTATATTCGCACTCTGCCTGTTAAGAGTGCATTCTTTGACCCGGCAATGTTCATGCAGAACTTTCTCACGAACCAGCGCCCGCAGCCAATGCCTGGGAAGGAAGGCGACGAGATTACCTATGCCATTGCCAACTTCATTTCCCCAGATGCGCCTATCCCACTGATTGATACAGTCAAGGATAGTGGCAAGTATGTTGGAACAATTCTTGCAAACCCTGATAGGTATGCTGGAAACACATTCTACGCGGCGACTGCCTTTTATAGCTATCGCGAAGCTGCCGAAATTATCACACGTTTCACCGGAAAGCGAACAATTTATGTGCAAATCCCACTTGAACAATGGATCGGCTACCTGCCTCCTGGATATGAGAAGGCCATGGCGGAGATGATGCGGTGGATCGAGAACCCAGGATACTTTGGTCCACAGAGCAAGGAAGAAGTCAAGTGGACAGTACAGCAGGTCAAAGACGACTTGACCACATTCGAGGAATTCGTGGAGAGACATGCTACGGATTTAATCTAGCAGCTGGAACCTGCGATGTGAATCTAGTATTCACCTTAGAAAGAGATATATCTCGCCTATGTGATTTAGTCCAAAGACTGAAAATGTCTTACACCAACGCATTATCGACGGTGCTTACGTATCAAAATTATGGAACATACCTCAATGTTAGTGGACCTAGTCTATATTTCTGATTCAATTTCTTCTCGCGGGCTTATAGCGTAGCCAATAAGCCGGGTCGATTGATGACCTTAAGAGCTTGCAGTCTCGTTTTTAATCTCAGCCTACCGAATCCTGCGAAACCATGGTCGATACTCGGCTTCATGCTAATGCATGTGAGACATCGAAAATCAATAAGAGCTAGTCATTAGATCTGCTTGGGAAAATATGATTTCGGCGAGCGAAAAGGGACTTTTTCGAGGCATAATTGAATGTTCATGTGCATTAAAAACGCTGCACTTTAGAGTCAAAGCGAATTACATCTCAAAAATATTGATAAAATAAGGCAAGATAGCGTCAATAGTCATTGACTTCAAGATCAGAGTTTCGATAAGTTGCTTCCACTCGGCTCGGCAGGATTCAGGATTCACCATTCAAATTGGATGAGTTGTTTCTGTACAAGTCAGATAAGACAGAATCGACATATTTAGTCGTTGTGAGACCCGAATAAATTTACTTCCAATGAGTTGCTATAGCTCAACGTGTCTTATTTATCCATCTAAAACATGCGTACGTGGTGTTCCAGCGCAGCAGTACTATCACCAACATTGGACGCGGCTCGATTACCAATTACCCCGGTAGCTTCACCTGGCAGGGGCAAGAAGGGCTGTCCATGGATGACTTTCACTCGGCGCAAAGCCATCAGAGACTAGTACTGTAGGGGGTCCGGGAGTGCGGATGATCAAATCCAGATAGTGCAACTTACCATGACAATATTAAAGACTCCTCGAATCCTTGAGTTATTCTTATTCATATTCAAACCAAAAAAGCAAACATGAAGCCTCTCAGGATCTCCTTGATTTTACTTTTCTCTATTTTTCTGAATAGCACAAGAGCAGTTTTATTGACGGACCCTCAAAAGGTTTCTGGTAAGACATATGACTATTTTATCGCTGGTGGAGGACTCACAGGTCTCACAACGGCTGCAGGCTTAACATCTGACGCAAGAATAACTGTCTTGGTGGTTGAGAGTGGCTTCTACAATCCAGTCGAGGCCCAATCGTGGAAGACCTAAATTCATTCGGACAAGCTTTTGGGACCACACTCGACCACGCCTTCCAGACTGTACCCTTAGGTATCAATGGTCGTCCATTAACCATTCACTCCGGGAATGGCCTCGGCGGCTCGACACTTATCAACGGAGCGACCTATACAAGCCCTTCGAAGGTCCAGATCGACTCCTGGGAGTCACATTTAGGTAACACAGGATGGAACTTTGATAACATTTCTTCCTTTATCCGGCGAAATGAAAAGGGTCGCCCCCCTTCACCAGAGCAGATTCAGGCTGGCCATGAATACAGACATGAATGTCACGGAACAGACGGTGACCTGAATCTTGGTCCGCGTGAAGGCCGGATTTCTCCAATGATCAACAGGCTGATGACAGTGGCCAAGAAACGAGGGGCGCCAATACGTCGAGATCTATCGTGCGGAAGCCCGGTGAGGCTCAGTCTCTTTGCCTGTGTACTTCAATCGATCTTGAAGACTGACTCAAAGCCAGAGAGGGATCTCGATGTTTCTGAATACGACTCATGCCAACGGGACTCGTTCTGATACAGCCCGGGAGTATCTACTCCCGCACATGACACGGACAAATCCGTCGGTGCTTGTCGGGCAGAAAGTTGGTCGAGTATTGATAGATCGAGAAGGCAGGTTACCGTCAGCAAGAGGAGTAGAGCTTGGAACCGACGGACAAAGGTTCACGGTGTATGCCAAGCATGAAGTCATCTTAGCAGCGGGTGCCCTCATGAGTCCTCTGATTCTAGAGTACTCAGGAATTGGACTCAAGACTGTTCTAGAAGCCGCAGGAGTCCCTCAGATCGTCGATCTACCTGTCGGACTCAATCTCCAAGATCAAACTACGACCACCATTGTGGCAAAGTCTCAGGACGAAGGTCGAGGCCAAGCTGCTTACTTTGCGACACTGAATGAGCTATTCAGCACGCAAGAAATTGGAACAGCCTATGGACTCTTCCATTCTCAACTGAACCAATGGGCGGATGATACTATCGCGGCAGGAGCATTCTCCGGACATAATGCCCTGAGAAGTCAACTGGAACTTTATCGTCATTGGATTCTGGATGAGAAAGTCGCATATGCTGAGCTTTTTATGGATGTGCGCCCTTCAGCGGTTGAGTTTAGCATCTGGGTGCATTTACCCTTCACCCGAGGCAAGAGTAAGTATAACCACATTTCTTGATCTTCGTACAAATTCGTCTGATTTTTCTTTCTTCGAAACCACCTCTGAGTCTCTTTCACAGTTCATATCACTCACAAGGACCCATTCCTCTGGAAATATGCCCTAGACCCACGGTATCTACAGAATGATATAGACAGACTTTCTCAAGCAGCTGCAACTCGACTGGCCCGGGATCTGTTCGAGGAAATGCAAATGATGGGCTTCAAAGAAACATTTCCCGGCTCGGTTGTCCCAGATAACGTGACCACAGACGACTGGATATCATATGTGGCTCAGAACTTCCAACCAAATTTTCATGCCATTGGGACATGCTCAATAATGGCAAAAGAGTTAGGAGGCGTTGTGGATCCCTCTGGCAAAGTTTTTGGAGTACGAGGTCTTCGAGTGGTTGATGCGTCGATCATTCCGACTCAGGTCTCTGCACATACTTCCGCGTTGCTCTATGGGGTGGCGCAAAAGCTCTCGGATCTGATTCTCGCTGATTACCGTAGAAATATGGACCGTAGATAATAGGGACACATTGCTCTTCACTAAGTATGTTCAAATTCAACGATCCTATATGAGGAGGAGAAGAAGAAGAATAAGAAGAAGAAGAAGAAGAAGAAGAAGAAGAAGAAAAGAAGAAGAAACAGCTTGGAACACAAGAATAAAGTAAACTGAGCTTTTGTAATAGATCGATGTCGAGACTCACTCCGCTGGTCTTGATGTCACGTCCCGCTTGAGCCTGTTCTCTTCTGGAGAGTACGGCTCATTCGCCTCCTCACGAGCCATATCGTTGATCCAGCGTTCATTGGGCCGAATGCTGACTCCTTTCGACAACTTCGACGCCAAGTAAAACCACGATAGTATATTGCCAACCGTGCTCACCTCGTCGCTCACACTGTTGGCGGCGTATCTGCTCATGCGAGTATACATATCTTGGTCCATCCACAGTTCAAAGAGATGATTGGCCACCGCTTCGGTGTCGCCAACATTGACCAGAAATCCGTTCTTGCCATGCTGTACTTGCAGTGGGATTCCTCCGGCAAGTGTTGCGATCACTGGTTTGCCCAGGTGTAGTGCCTCGGAGACCTTGACTTCAAATCCTTCGCGGGTGGAGAGCTGCAGGACGATCCTCGCCTTGGATAGAAGAGCGTGAAGCATCTGGTCACTGGGGCCGATACGCATAATGCAGATCATTGACCGAAGGTGCTCGAGATGCTGCTTGACAAAATCCAAGGCGGCCTCATACACTATCGAACCGTCCGGATCATCGACGGATCCGTGTCCGCAGATGAGCAGTTTAGGGGGGGTTATGTCCGGACGTGACTCGACGAGACGTCTATGGAACGCTTCATAGGACGTAAGGACGTCTTGAATTCCTTTTGAAGGGTCAAATCGAGCAACCTGTACAATGTATTCCTCTGGCTTGATATCAGTTCAAGTGATCCTTAGATAGGCATGTGGAAAAAGAGGCCCCGGGAGTAGCTGACCTTCGGGAAATGCAATGTTAGGCATGTACCGCTCCCGGCACGTCGAGTTAAAAACCCGTCCGTAGTAACAGGTGCACCAGTCCGTCATGGGCTTATTCAGTCCGTCGAGCCAGTCTGTTGATGCGGGCAGGTATCCAAGCTTTTCTGGCGGCACGTTTTTCGGAACAAAGGCGCGTATGGGATGACTCAAGAAGAGGTCTGCTTGCTTGATTGCCTCCCACAGAAACTCCCAGGCCTCTGCCTGCGGTGTGCCCGGTGTGTCGACCAGATCGCCTCGGATCTGGATGTGACTACGGAAAATGACCGGCCGGTCCGGAGTTCGTTTCTTGATAAGTGGAATCAACCATGGCAGCTGCGGGTCATCAACGACAATCACGTCAGCCCCTCCCTCCCACGGTGGTACTAGAGGGCCATTCTTTTGGAACCATGGCGGGGCCGGCGGGCCATGTTCCTGGAGTAACCGATAGATATGGGGGCCAAGATGCTCCATCCACAGCGGAGCTTGGGAAGCTGATCCCTTAAGCCAGTAGCGTTCCGCATTCTCAAGGACCCAATCATGGAGGATGTTCCGATCTTCCAGTGTGAAACGCGTGCCGGGAGGTGCGACACCCTGCAGGATATTATGATTGTTCTTCGTGATTCGGAAGACCCCATGCCTGGGCTTCGGGACATACCTGATATGAATAGTGAGCAGGAAGCGCAGGAAGAGAATTGGGAACGCGATTGAGGTTCGCGAGACCTTTCTTACCACTTAAGGTCGACTCCAAGTAGCTTTGCGAACCGAACCATGGCATGTCGCATTAAGGCGACACCACCGCCCTGCGGAGTCGCGCTGAAGAAGGCTATCTTTATCCTGCGTTTCTTTAGATCATTCGCGTAAGTGTTGATTGCCGCCCATGTCGCAGCTCCCACGGTCTTTTCATAGTCCGGAAGCTGGGTCAATTTTACATGGAATGCGGCATCAACCTCGACTAGGCCTTGAGTACCGATCTCTGGAATAGGAACTTGGCTAGGGCCGAAAAATCTATTGAGAAGTCAGACAGAGACGGGTCTGGGAGTGACAACATGAAGGCCTCACCGGATACATTTCCTTGCAATCGCCTCGGCGTGTTCGTCCAGGGACCTGGATGTTAAGTTCTCCTCATATAAACCCCAACTGATGTTTTCCTCCGATTTGCGCAGAACAATCGGGATGATGTCCAGCTCGGCCCAAAGGCACGAGCAGAGCTCGGGACACCGTTCAGACAGCTCAGTTGACATCGCTAACCCGATGAACTTTTGACTGTGCTTCTGCTGGTAGTCCCTCACCTTGCTCAAGATGAAATCGGAGAGCCCAGGCCAACCTTCTCGTCGATTGCCACTATGGAATTCATATTGCGCAAAGTCTAGCGGGTAAACGCTATCGCGCACGGTGAAGGCAAAGGTCACGCCAGCCAGGAGATGGAAGTGAGCTGCGAGACCAGCGTAGATAGCCTGCGACAGGTCAATATACAATTTATACCATCATCGAATAATTCTATACATTAAATGGTGGACCAGCCCAGTTGTCTTTCCGTCGCTGAAGTTCATCACTGCTCGCAAAGGTGGCAGAAGACATGGTGAACGTGCTTCAATCAAGAAGTGTATAGTCTCCAGAAAGAAGAACGAGATGACTATCGAAACAGCAGTCATGAGAGGCATAAATGACGCGACCAAGGTCAGAGGGATAGTCCATGCCTAAAACACCAATCAATCCAAATCTCCAAATCCCCCGGATAGCAGTGGCATGATCGGGGCTGGCTACGAACGCAATTACGGGCGCCATCCCATGGTTCACATCGCGCCGACACTGTGTCATTTACCCCACCACAGTCCCTGCCTTTCTTGGTACAATTACTGTCATACCGAATTTTTAAAAAAAAGATGATTCTCTGACTGTCGTCTGACGCGCCACTGGCGCTCTGCTCTGATCTAGTCCGGACATTCAAGGATGACAGACCGTGGATTACGAGGCCGTGATTTGTCGTGCCGCGAGAGAGATGTTTCAACGTTTCTGCAGAGTGTCCGGGCTGCGAACTTCGTAGACGAGATCCCTATCCTCCAAGTGAATAAGCAATTATCGGTCTCTACATCTCTTTACGGGCTCGGTCGTCGAGACACGCTTGAGAGCCTTATCGAGATCGACCAGGCTAACATTTCAAAGATCCAGAAATTCATTACGTACGAATGGACTCCCTGAAGGCTCAAGCAACCCGATGAACAAGGGATCTACCATCAACACCCTGGATTTGCCTTCCAAGATTTGAAGGTATCTGGAACGAGAATTACACTGCGGTTACAGGACACGGTAGGATTGGTTCTGCACGTGCCTTTTCGGTTAGGAAGATATTCAGCACAGCGCGGTTAGCTCTCAGGAAGCAGACTATGCGAATCCTTGATGGCTTATTGGATGGTGTTGAGATGTTTATGGTCCTGGGTCGTCCGGGGAGCGACTGTCCGACTATCTTAGGAAATATACGTAGTGAGCTGCTTGGACTAGATTTTTTAAAGTCACTAGTAAGTTTCTAGTTACACGTAGTGGTAGTATGCCATTGGAAAATTCTCGATAAGACAGAAACCACTCAATCTCATGTGCCAGTCCCGGAGAGCAATTTGTCTTGTCGGTTTCCCGAGTACCATCTGATTTGACTCAAATTTTACATATCTTTTGTGGCGACGTACTCTATTAAGATCACGTGTAAACTTCCAGACAAGGCCGATTGGTGTTCCTCAAGTTCGCATGACTAGATTGAGTCGGAATTTGGCGCTGAGACATGGGAGCAAAAGACTTGCAAATGGTCCTGTCTGTAGATGGTTATGCTGAAAGTCGCAGGCATTTTGATTCTCGTGAATGGAGATGATTTGCGTTGATGCGGAGCTCTGTGCATGTGAATACCACACTGTTGAAACCAGTATGAAACATCATTCTTTCGCAATCAGAGCGGCTCTTAGCTTCCGGCATCGGCTGCATGTGGATGGCCCAAATGAATTTTTTCCTTCGTATTTTCTATTTTCTCATGCATCGAGCGCATCTTCCGTTTTGTCATAGTGTAGCCCTCAATCCCAGCAAGGACAGCATATGAATAGCTCATAGAAACACGAGACAAGTCCACACCTCGTTCAAGAAGAGAATGGTGAAAGGCGCGAAAGTTGGCCAGATGGGGTCGGTAATGACCACTGAAAAAATTAGAAAACATAAACACATTTCTCCTAGCAGGGCATTTGCACCCGGGGCCATACCTTAAAGGAGCTAGCTTGCGTAGTTGACCGGCCTTGATTTTGAGGAGCCCAGCAGCTGCGATACGCCCTCCACGTAAGAAGGAGGAGTGTTGGAAAGCTCCGGGCTCTTTGATCCCAACATAGATACGAAAGGATGTATCAGCGACCTTTGGCAGAGGGTTAGACAGGTAGGAAGGTGGGCTTGGTTCTAAGACTGACAAATATCCACATGCCCTTTTTCACGGAGAGACTTCCTGCAAAACGATCATAGATTGCCGCGGGGTTAACGTTGGGAAACTTCTTGGTGGCCTTTTTGAGTTCGTAGTCTTCTTCCGTGGCAGAAATTGGCTCTTTGTTGGTCTTATTGACGGCCAGTCCTTGTGAAGACGAAGAAGACGAGGAAGACGGTGAAGACGACAATGGTGAAGACGCCGACTCGGGACCAGACGGCTTCTCGTCGAGGGTCGAGTAACCCGTAAAACGAGGTGCGTTGTCTTCTATGGGAACTATGCCATGAAGGCTGTCCCTAAATCTGACATCATTGGTTTCTACCAGCTCGCCGGTCTTCGCCCATCGAAACAAGCCATCCTGGCCTATGTTGACCAGATAATTGAACCTCTCATTGGCAGTGAGATACCTGATCTGTTGTCTCTCGAGACGTTCGCGTGGTACGTGTGGAACCTCGACATCCCTTCCTTCCCCGTGATCCAACCAGTAAAAGAAGTTTTGGCTGGAGGGAGATTTCTTCCAAAGAGCATGGTAGGCACGCAGATTCGAGCCATGACGGTGTTTTGAATCTACCATCTCCAAGAAATATTCGAGATCCATATGCTTGGCGCTTGTCGCGCGAGCGGTCTCGGACTCTGCGTCATCGCCGCTGGCTTGTATAGCGACGCTGACAGCCCGGTTCCAGTTTTGGCGAGCTGGGTTGGAACTTCCATCAGCAAAGTGAGCCTTTGATCCCCCGGAGAGATCTTGTGAATGGCTCTCGCGTGGGGGAGTAAGCTAGAGAAAGAGCAAGAGCAACGATCAGTTCTTGCGCTGAGAAAGCATAGGCGGGGTCTTTACCTCACGGCGGGAGGCAGCCAAATCAAGTCCTCTGAGTTCTCTTCGAGTTCGGTAGCCCCGATAAATTCTCTATGGTCCAATATTAGCCAGGTTCTATCGTCATATTGGTGCACTCCCCCTCTCGTACCTGGATCGTGCTAGCAGCGCGCTCTAGATCCAAGCAAGGAGTGACGTCATTTGAATTACGTAGAGTCATGTCGCGCGAGTGTCGCTCGTCAAATAGGAGAGTGGTCATTTTTGCCAGCAAGTTACTTTGGAGGAAGTGAGAGCCATGTATATATCATTTGGAGGATCAGGTCTCGGAGGGGTACACCTAAGAGGGAATGTACAGGGCGACCACGGGTCAGACTCGGATTTCCAAGTTTCGATAGTGAGGCCTCAGGTGTCAACTTTGGCCTTGACTCTGTGGCTGTCAACTTAAGAGTACTTGGACTTCGAACCTCGAGACCTTCAGACCTTGAGACAATGAGTACCCGGGGGACATTGCCTTGAACGATCCCAAATGGTACAATAAAAGCTCTTATAAAAAGTTTTTGGCCTTCTCATGTCTTATTCTTCTTTCTCATCTTTCATCCTTCATCGCTGCTTCTTTTCCCCTCCACCATGCATGTCGACAAGTACCTGATCGCTCTTTCAAACATGAGCTGTCAACCTCTCTGAGACGTTCAATCCCTGAGCTCACCACGGAGAATGTTCTTATCATATCTTTCCACTCCCAAACTTGCCATTGCAATCGTCTATTGGGAAAACATCTACGACGTGGATTTATTTACCCGATACAGATTGGCCCGTGTCTGATTGCCCCGCAATGGACCGCGATGCTCCTCGCGCTTTCGTGCTCCTCCCGGGCCCGACTCCGGGTCAGATCGCAGAAGCTCCGTCCGTGAACCGTTCCCCTCATGCGGAGAGGAGTGTGGCAGTCCTGTGTCCCATATACCCCGGCATGGTCCCAATCTTCTTAAGTAGTGCAATGGTAATCGATCTAGCTCTGCAAGTCAATTCAATTCCCAATTATCAACAATGCCTTCCATTCATCCGCTCATTGACAATGGTCTTACCAAAGGGGACCCCAATTTCGCTGGCGGTCATTTGCTTTGCCGCTGTGCCTCCAATCAAGTCATCGTTGGGCTCAAAAGCAACATTGTCCATAACCACGCCTGTGGTTGCAGCAAGTGCTGGAAGCCCGAAGGAGCCCTCTTTTCTGTTGTGGGGGTTGTGCCCAGAGAAAACCTGACGGTTGAGAAGAACGAGTCGAAGCTGAGGATAGTCGATCCTACTGCTGTCATTCTGAGACACGCCTGTCGTGAATGTGGTGTACACATGTTTGGTCGTATTGAGAAGGCGCATGCCTTCCACGGTCTTGATTTTGTCCACCCAGAGCTTTTTGATCAATCAGGATGGCAAGAGCCCCAATTCGCAGGCTTTGTCTCCTCGATCATCGAACAAGGATTTGATCCCAAGGTAGGTTCGAGCTGCTGTCTATATATTTCTTTGCCAACTCATTTGCCAGAGTATGGATGAGGTTCGATCGAAGTTCAAGTCCGCCGGTCTGGAGACCTACGACGCTCTGTCCCCACCCTTGATGGATCTGATCGCCACTTTCAATGCACAGAAGGCGGGCGTGAAGCTCTCCTCCAACTTGTAGGCAAGATACATCACAAAAAGATAGCTGAGGGTTCCGTGTTGGCATATTAATCCCTTCAATGCCTGCACTATGTGGCCTCGTTGACTCTCGCGGCGAGATAAATCATTGTTGATGGATTCTTACAGTCTCGTGAGTGTGTGATACCTCTTAGATCTCTTGTGGCGTGGGAAATGACTGTTCATGTTGTACGTATTCTTTGTTCTAGTGTGAAAATCCTCAGTATCAAGATCGTGTGCTAATTATTTCTGCAGGATGATGGGCCCGGATCATTGCGCGAATCAATTGATTCAAAATCCAGGAACTATGAAAGCCATTGTATCTCTGCAATCGTGTACCAAGTGTCTCTCAATCCGTTTTTCTAAATTATTTTCTTTCTGGGAACAGATCTGAAAAGCTTTGAACGTATACTTCCAACTTCTTAACATCATTATTGAAATTCACGAGGGGCTCCCTGGTGGCCACTATTCATGCCCATGGTGTCCTCGAGTTGAAACGTTTCCTCCGGGTTACCCCCTTCACGAGAGATAAATGGCCGCGATAGAGCCTGCTCCTCATCATTCAGCCGAGCAAACTCTTCTATGGCTGAAGACTCAGTCTTGTTCCAAGGCTCATCACAAAACACGGATCGCAGAGGCGGATAGTAACGGCGATAGGAGAACCAGCCCACGAGCATACCCAGAAGTCCACCGCAAGTCACATCCCACACATCGTGTCTGTAGTCGTCTAGGCGTGAGATAGCAACCATAAGCGCACAAAGCAAGGGAAAGAACCCCAGAAGACACCGGCTGAGGTCCGTTCTCGGGCGAAAAACATGCATCTGGCCGCAGAGAAAGCTTGGGGGGAGAGTCAGCAATTTTTTTTTTTTTTGGAATATATGGTGGAGTGATACCTACAGTGAGAAATAGCCAAGACCGGCAAAGGAGAAGCTACTGTGTCCACTGGGGAAGCTGCGCCAGCCTTCTTGTAGGATATGCTGGTTGGTCTCGGTGCAAACAGTCCATGCGACCAGCACATTGGCTGACGTGCCCCGAGCAGGTTTGCAACGTGATAATAGATCCGGACGAGGTCTCCCCACTGCATTTTTGATCAAATCCGTCAGGAAAGATGTCAACATCAGCGCGACCAGTAGCCCAAGCATCGTGACTTGCGTCTTTTGCACCCCGGGACGCAACAAAGCGGACCAAACGAGAATAAAACTGAAGGGTACCACGCCGGCGAGTATGACCGACCATACTATAGGCAAGATGAGTATATACCGATCGAGGGGTGGCTAGAAAGAGTCGTACCAACGGGGACTCGCTCATGGACGGCGAATGGGTACATGATGGCCTTGTTGTCAAGGTAAAACATGCGATGGAAGGGGTCCATGAATTGGATCTGCGCAAGGTACAGAGCGAGATGTTAGCATATGAAGCTCATTGTGAGGCGACGATTCCAACTGACCAGGACCCAGCCCAATGCCAGCAACCCCAATGCAATGTAGTCGGCCGCGTAGGTGCGCTGACCGAAGCGAGCCAGAGCCCCCGCGAGGCCCACCCGGTGGAGGACCGGGATGGACCCATTGCCCGAGCTTTGGGACATTTGATGAAGCTATCCAAAGCCAAAACAGGTGGAAATTCCCCCCTTTGCACAGGAGAAACCCAAGCGGATGGAAAGTCGCGAGGTTCGGAAAGTGATAAGAGCACAGAGCACAGACCCACACACCTTCCGCGGCAACTTGCAACTTGCAACTGGCAACTTATCCTCTTGACACCACCTTGTCAACCTTCACCGTGACCCAATTGTGTGGCCTTCGCTTCTCCAACTTGGCCGAACAGAAAATTATGGCGGACGCGAGCCAACAGCCAGCTGTCCCGACGGCCTTTGCGCCTCCGCCGCCTTTGTGGAAATACTTTACGCGCGAGAACCTTGACGAGCTCGAGAAGATCAAGAACGAGGCATCCAAGAGCGAGGATGGACGCATCAATCGTCATAAGCAGTGGTCGCCTTCTGAATTGCGTGCCCTCGATCTGCCCCCAAAGCTGCGCTTCCTGGTGCCCCCCGAGATTCCCACCGGGCAATACTCTGTCTTCGGCGAGCTACAAAGCGTAAGTGGGAGTTATGAGTGGTTCTTTGGAAGACCTCGACTGATTTCGTTTGGTACAGCTATCAACGACATTACCATCTTTGCAAGAGCAGGGTATCGAACAACTATACCCGGAGCCAGAGACCGATACCTCAAGCGACCCTTCCCAACCCTCCACACTCAACCACGCCTATTACCTACTGAAGATTAGCAAATCCCTTCTTCTAAACTTCCTGGAATTTGTTGGAATACTGTCAGTGTCTCCTGAGCAATTCGAGTCCAAAGTAGAAGACATACGCAATCTGTTCATCAACGCCCACCACCTCTTGAATCTCTATCGACCCCACCAAGCCCGTGAGTCGCTCATCATGATGATGGAAGAACAACTGTACCGCACCAAGGACGAAATCAAGCAGATGGATAAAGTCAAGGCGGATATCGAGAGTGTCTTGGATCAGCTGGAGGCCGAGGGTCGCCAAGTGGGCTCGGTCGAGCAGCCAGATAACGCCAGCGACTCAACGCAGGCTACTCAACGCGCTGTTGAAGACGCCCGTTTGATCTGGGATCTTTTGGACCAAGGAAAGTGATTGGAATGTGGTCATCATTCAATCCCTTCCATTTACCGTCGCTCAACCCCGTCGACTTGACGTACGAGACAGTTCACTTCCCGTTGACTGACAAACTGAGAAGCAAGCACAGGGGATCACAATGAATCATCCTGATGCGCTGGTGCCTTATACTTCGAGCCTTTCCAGTGCTCTTTCACGTCCTGCAGACTGCCCCGCCGAGCGCTGATCGTTCAACAGCACCGCATTTGCCATGCGCAAGTGAAGCCCACCTACAAATTTGGACATGCAGTGAGGGCCCCTCGGCAAAAGTGGCTTAGCCTGCAGATTTTGTGCGCAGCTCATGCCTCGCTAAGAGAAAACACGTTTCAGTGGACTCGCTGAATCAGAAAGCTGCAAGTCGGGTTGGCTAGCAATGTAAATAGCACTTATATCCCCTGGAACACCAACCGAACGACTCGGCTCAACCAGCAATCGCCTGCGGAGCATCAAATAGTTGTTGACAGATGCCATGCATTTTTGGGACATGATGTCTTGTCATGATCAAGAAAGGAACCAAGCGTACACCTCTTCATCATCAAAGAATATTCAAACATCAATCACCTTTCAAGGTACTATGTTGTTACAATAGAGGTTCTCACAATATCGTCCCAGTCTCGTCTATGTACATGTATTCAACCCTAACACCTTGTTGCTTAATCACAGCCTTTCCCACGCCTCTTCTGACTCCTTGAGTAACTCGATAGTAACACAGAAATGATCTATTACGCAAAAACAAAGAAAGAAAGAAAACAAAAAGAACATTATGGAGACAGAAGCGAGCAACGGCTCTGCTCTAGCCACGCCTTGTCGATAGCGGCTTCCGCGAGCCGTTTCAGCTCCACCACGAACTCGGCCACCAGCTTGAGGTGGACCGCTTCATTATCGGGCAGCTTTCGTAAGAAGACGCGTTCCATCATGCGCGTTGCCATCTTCAGACTACCTAAATCGTCGCGTGAGCGAGGATCCAATGGGTTCTGAAGGATACTGCAAAAGATGGAGAGCAGCGCAGACATGGGGTAGAATATTAGAGTCCTAGACAGATATGTATAAATAGTTTCTGCAAAAGTATTTGGGGGTCTTTGGCAACATACCAGAATACACCGTCAACAAGGACGTGTTCTGCCGCCTCCAAATAGCATAAAGTCGAGCGACTGGCTTCAACGGAAAGTGCTAGACTGGAGCTGACCCCGTCCATCATGCCACTTCCTTCCTGCCATGCTTTGCATCGACTACTCGCCTGGTGGATGATGCTCATGCATAAATAGTAATTCAAACGCAACATGACCGAATGCATGCTGATATTCGGATCGGACGCCTCGGGTGAGAAAGACATGGTGGGACGCCAATGAGGCGCAAGTGATAGTCGCCATGCTTCCAACTCATCATCCAATTCACGGATCGACTTGAGAAGATCGGCATCGCACTTTTTCAACGCGCTGACAGAATACAAGGCACTGTGCGCCCTTGACTTGATGATACTGAGACGCAAATCGAATGGAAACACAGGCTGATCGAAGTACGCATCTTCATTTTCGACGTCATGGTGAGCTTGATCCGCATAACCCGGCGGAAGAGTCAAGTCGCAATTCTCATCAGCAATGGTAGGTGGCTGTCCGGTCCGAAGCGACACATCCTTGTCGAGGGTGTAGCAAATCCAGAAAAGATTCCGCAGCAACTGATGCTTTTTCTTGCCGCGCTCACTGGAGCTCATTCGAACATCCATCAAATTAGCACCCAGCATAAAGAGCAGACGTGCTGCAATTGCGGCAAAGTAGTTTGTTGCTCGCATGTTTCCAGACGACAGTTCATATAGAGTCTACGGTGCATAAGCTATGAAGCCAAGTAATAAAACGAATGAGATCATGTTCTTCAAGACGAAACTTACCAGCATAGTCACCGCCTGTGCTCCTTCCAAGGAGGCCGGTTCCTGTAACATTTGAGAAAGTAGAAACTGGGCTCGGGTAGCCATAGCATCGTGGTCTATCGGGATGGCTATGGAGGCCTTGACCTGGGTTTGCACTGGCGGCAGGCGCGTGGTAAAGGCCACAAACGCTATGATGCAAGCTCGAGTGCTCGCTTGCCCAAATTGAAAATCATTCGGTGACTGTTGGTAAGCTGAGGTGACGGTCTCTTCAAATAATTCAGGATCAATAACGGGGAATATCCTCCTCATCAAAGCAGAATTCTTGAAAGCGTCCAAATGGAGACGAACAATGCGCAGGTCTGGCAGCTCGAAAGGATCATGACTTCGGAGGTCTATTAAGATATTATTTGTGGCCTGGCCACGTTCCTTCTCCCAGGGGGCTCGAGTCGGGCTGAGCTTATTGCTGGCGATGGTCTGCCCGGTGCGAGCTTGAATCCATGCTTGGCCTTCTGGGAGCAGGAATGGGATTCCAGTGAGTACGCTGATACCCCCCAGCTCTCGGCCGGCAAAATGCACCCCCACGGAAGATGAAATCAGGGGCTGGATGGTACTGCTGTTGCTGGGCGAATTGCTCGCAGTGGTACTAGCATCTCCGATCTGTGACAGATCTGGCGGCACTGTCCCGGTTAGTTGAATCATGGGAGTCCCTCAGTAGAGCATCAGCATACCCGACCCGGGGTCTCGCATTAGATTCTCTGCTAAAAGCTGCTCGATACGACTGATCCGCTCCGAAAGCTTCGAGGCTTTGGGCCGACTCCTTCTGATATCAGTGGACGTGGAAAAGAGAATCACGGAAGAGATGAGCCCCCAAAGCTTACCCATCATCATCGTTTCCAGTCTTTCGCTTGCGCTGTACCACTCGATCGAAAGTACAGGGAAGGTTGTGGTGGCTGCACCAATTACAAGACGGAAGAGCCGCGTCGCATTTGATCTAGTCGGTCAGTACATTGATAGCAATACAAAGCGGACTATATGTACCTTGCGTCGGTAGCACGAATCGCACGCACGCGCCGTGCGCTTCCTTGGTTCCTCGCTGGAATGCATGGAGAGTGAAGAGATTCGGCGATCATCTTCTCGGCTCGTCGTGGATGCGCTGAGTAAGCGGATGTGGCCAATCTGATCGTCAAAAGACAGGATTCACGATCGGTTCGGATTCAGTAGTTGTACTTTCAAATTTGACTCTATTGGTCCACTAAGGCCAGGGTCCTTTGTTTTAATTTTTGTGTTTGGAAGCAAAATGGAGATATCAATTGAAGTTGCACTGTTCAGGCACACAGGACACACCGGGATATACGCGAGATAGTCAAATACAGACATCGAGAGCAAACACGTATAGAAGCAGAAGAGGGGGTGAAAAAAAAAGAGGCAAAAAAAAGAAGAAACATCCAGAATCAGCCAAGACCAAGTGCGCAAGACGTATTCTTCCCAACTGCCTCAAATTGTCTAAAACGATCATATCCACCGAAAGGCACGGGCTCGGGGCCTTGTTCACATCACCGTGCAGATGCAGCAGTCACATTCTTCGTCACCGCAATCGCAGCCAAAGCAAGGCTTAGAGACCGTTTTGATAGGCTTTTTGATCACGCTGCTCGAGCTGGAGGGGAGAGTCCAGTCGACAGGAGTGGAGACGGATGAAGGGGCCATGGTGTACACGCCAACCCTTCAAGTCACGAAACTAAGTCTGGAAAAGAGGACACGGCGACGATAGGGATAGCCTGATGAAGAGTCAGCAATCATGATCAAGCATCGTGTATACACAACATCTGACCTGACGACAAGAATATCGACTGGAAGCAAATACGAAGGTAGAGGGGGAAATGCAGTTTCTCCCTAAAGAAACTCCCAGGCAGCCATTTATTTATTGTGGTTCGACAGTGAGGAAACGCCCCCCAATCATAGTCCAGGTCATAGCCTCGTCTCGCATCGCGCATTTCGCATTTCGCATCTTATCTCTCATCTCTCATGTCTTGACCATCGCCCCGCCACCCACGTCACAGGGTCCCGGCCCAATGGCGGTATCAACCCTGTCCGTATCGAGTATACAACGCTATGGCCAGACCTCAACCCAATTGCCTACCTCTGGCTCTTTGGCCTCGTCAATTCTAACGAGGCTTCCCGATTGTCTAGGTTTGCTTCGATTTATTGTGTCGCAAGGAACGGGAGGTGACCACCGCCCACTGGAATGGCTGTGCACTGCTCAAGAGTCGAACATGATGTCAGACTTTGGCAAGTCGACGTTGTCTACGATGGAACAATCAATGTGGGACTTAAGAGAGCCGTTATGAAGGTTATGAAGAAACAAATTATTTCAGATGTTTGAATATGTACAACATCAACTTTTTTTTTCATCACTCATCACGGGAATTACCGCTAGAGACAGGGTATCGTCTAGTCATCTCGGGCGGTTCCAGAAGTCATCCGTCTATACCATTACACGTAGTCCAGCCAGGGGGTCATCAAAAAGGTCCGTTAGGAGCAGGTTTACAGCTGCTCGACCCAGGGGGCCGCGCCCGCCTGCATCTGGTTTAGCCACTTGACAAGCTCAATCAGTTCGGCACGGCGCTCGTCCTCGAGCTGATCCTCGTTGCCAGTCAGAACAGCCTGGAAGACGGGAAGAAGCTGCGGGGTGAGACTGCGGATGGTCTCATCCTCCCACTTGTATAGCTGGCAGATCATGCGGTACAGGGGCTCGTTCTCCTCAAAGTCGTTCTTGAGGGGCAGAATGCCGACCAGGACAGGAAGGACATCCTTGATAGGGACGCTCTCGCGGCTGCGGAGGATCATGCGGCTGACACAGCCAGTGGCGTTGTCCTGCAGACGAGAGACGTTCATCGAGAGGCAAGACTCCAGACGGGTGAGAATGGTGGGGTACTCCTTGACGACCTCGTCCGAGGTGGAGTGCTCAACCAGGCGGCCGACAGCGTAGGCAGCGTTGGAGCGAGTCTGGGGGTCCTCGTCATTCAAGCGGTGTAGAAGCAGCTTGAGGAAAGTGGAGGTGAAAGGAGTCACAGCAGCACCCATACCGTTGATGCACTCAGCAAGGACACCCACGGCGGTGGCGCGCTCCAGAGACTCAGTGCTGCTGGCGTAGCGGAGAATGGTCTTCTCGAACACCTTCCACAGCTCAGCGAAGCTGGGGCCCAACGCAGCGGCCATACCGGAGACAACATCAAGACCGGTGTCAACCACAACCCAGTCAAACTCAGAGGTCTCCTCGCCGGCCTCGAAAGCCTCCTCCTCGGGACCGAACTCAATCTGGCAAGGGTGCTGCTTCGTGATGATGTCGGTGATCATCTGAATCACGTTGTGAAGCACAGTCTCATCAGCAATGAGAGCCGGGCCGCAGAAGCGGAGGTTCTCGGCCATGTTGCGGTTGATGTCCGCGACGGTAGCACTAGTTTCCATCAGTCAGTATGCAAATTGACAACGATAGAGCGAACGTAGACATTGCAGAAGATAACAATGGGAATCAGGAGTAGACTTCGCCGTTTACATCAAGCACGACTTTGCGTGTCAAAGTGAGCTGGGTTAAGCGGATGGGATCATCATGTAAAAGCCCGAAAAGAAAGAAAACAAAATGAGAAAAGAACAAAAAACGTACCGATCATCTTCCTCGGTCCACATCTTGATGGTGGCGGTCATGAGGATTTCGCCGAATTTCTGGACCTCCTTAGCCGGCTGGACTTGAAGAGGCAGACCAGGCTGCCACTTGGGCATCTGGTTGCTCTCCTCAGCGATGGCAAAGAGCATAGCGTAAGAGCGGTGCAAAGTGCTGATAGTGCTCTTGCGAACACCCTCATAGGGATGCTCCGCGAGGGGCATGACCATCTCAATGGTCTTCTCGAAGTAAGGTAGGAAAGAGTTGCGGGTGTGAGTAACGAGGTCACCGATGACCTCAACAGCGATCTCCTTCTCGAGAGACAGAGGAGTAGTGGCAGTGATATCATCCCAAGCATCATCGTCGTCCTCGACATCAATGTCCTCGATATCACCCTCGAGGTCATCATCGTCAGCACTGGCAACCTTGACCTTGCGGCCGGCCACGGTCACTTCCTGGCCAACAAGATCCTTAGCAGCTTCGCCAAGTTCAACCTCAAGGTCAGTCTCATCCTGTTCAATACAGTCGAACAGGCCCTTGGTAACCCCGTCGAGGAAGGGCGAGAAGTGCTCGGAGTAGACCTTGGCCATGGCGCCCCAGAAGATGTAGGTACTCTCCTTGAGACGAGAGTGGCCAAGGTGGAGGGCTTCTTCGGTGGCGCGCATGAGGGGCTCGACATAAGGCTGGTAGCGCTCAGGGCCTGCCGCAGCAGCCATCTCGCCCATAGCGTCGGTGACACTGGCACGGAGATCGAGCTCCTCCTCAGAGTCCTTGACGGTAGCAAACTCCTGGAGAAGGTGCATGGTCTCATCGAAGAAAGAGAGGAAAGAGTCACCCGCAGAGGAAGCAAGCGAACCGAGGGCGCCGGCAGCAAGAGACTTGATCTTGAAGTCGGGGTGCTTGAACAGGTTGTGCAGGATGGGAACGAGCTCAGCCTGGTAGGGGGCAACGTCCTTCTCATCCAAACCATCGACGACAGCGTCAATGGCGCTGATACCGGCCTTCATGATGTCCATGGTGGGACCATCCTCCTCACCCTTGTACTCCTGCATGGAGCTCGCAAGGTTCTTGAACAAGAGAGGCATCAGGCGCTCATGCTCAGCGCTGAGGTCCTCGGCCAAGTCGTCGGCCAGACGTGCAACAGCATGCAGGGACGCCTGGCGAACCTTGGGCTCGGGATCGGCAAGGAGCTGGAGAACCATGGGGAAGATCTCCTGCATCTGAGTGCTGATGAAATCAGGGGCACCCTCAACGCACATGCCGAGAGCCATGATACCGGCACGGCGGTAGTTAGCGTCGGTGTTGTTGAAGTACTGACCCAGAGTCTGGAGCAGGGGAACAACGACCTGGCTGGGAGGCAAGCTCTGGGAGAGCATATCCAGGAGACCCAGAGCAGAGCGGGGAGGAGTGATGTCGTCGTCAATGGGAGAATCATCCAGCTCGGTGACAATGTGGAGGGCGGTGCGGGTGAGCTGCTCACCGAGGCGCATAGCCTGGATCTTCAGTTTGCGGTACTGAACGCACTGCATGAGGAAGCTGATAGCCTGAGTACGGGTGTCGTCATCGGCTTCAGTGTTGGCAGAAAGCTCGTTCATGAAAATCACGAGATCCTTCAGGTGAACAGTGAGCAGGGCGGGGTCGCAGCCAAGCAGGGTCTGGAAGACCTCGAAGGCCTGCATGACGCGATCCTCTTCACCCTGGTCAATGGCGTCCTTAAGAACGGCAACCATGGAAGGCACGAGCTCCTGGAAAGCCTTGACGGGGGCCTCGTTCTCGTCGGAGTCGAGGACCATGGCAAGCTTGCTCAGAGCCAGGAGAGTGTTGATGCGAACCTCGGCACTCTCGGGGTCCCGAATGGTCTTGCTGAAGAGGTTGAAAAGGTCCTGGAACTTCTCCTCGAAGCCCTCACCCAAGGTCTCCAGAATGGTAAACAGGATGTAGAGGGCCACAGCACGCTCGTCGGGGTTGGCGCTCTCGCCAGCGCGCAGCAGAAGGTTGGGCAGGTCTGGCCACTCGCCATCATTCAAGTCAATCTTGGCCACAGCCGAGATGATCCGAGCGACGGAGTGACGAACAAGGGACGAACTCTCGCTCATGGTGGATCGGAGTAGCTGGTCCCGGACCTGGGGCTTCTGATCAGCGCCAACCTTCAGCCAGTGCTTCTGGACAAGGCCGCGAGCCTCAACGGCGGCCAGCTGACGAAGGTTGGGGTCTTCATGGCCAGTGGCAATTTGAATGAGGAGAACGAGGGACTCCGGCTTGCTGTAGTACTCTTTCTGGAGAACTCCGGTGGCCTCCTTCACATTTCCCTGGGTAGCTTTTTAGGAGCATTAGCGCCATTTGATGAGGTCAGATGGGAAGAGAGATTCTTACGATCAAGAATGATAGAAAGCTGAGCCAGGAATCTTTGAGAGTCCATCCTGAAGGATAGATATGAGCTTGTGTCAACACAAGCCCGGGTATCACAAACAAAAAAAGAAAAAAGAAAGGGGGATGAAAGAAGGTAAAATGTGGGAGGGGTGTGGAAAGAGAAAAGAAGAAAAAAAAATTAAGGCGGGGCGGTCCGGTCGAATTCGGTTTAGGCCGACGACAACGCGAGCCGTAAAATTCGACCTCCACCTCACTGTTTGGGCAGAAGTTTGGGTCGTGTTCACTAGTCCAATTAGAGGGAAAATCAATGGTTTGATTAGCCTGACACGGGTCGACGGAATTTTCCCATCCTCATATAACCGTGGTGGAATGGGCCGTGTATAGACAGTGACCACCATCTACAGAACTCGACCATCTTTTTGTCGAACATCGTTTGAACTAGGAAGGATCGATAATTATCTCTTTTGGGCCTATTTGAGTGTGAGGGATGCCTGAAGCCTATTTCCAAATCCAATTTGAAAGTTCTCCTGAAGAATTCTCAGCTCGCATTCTACACAACTACGAAAATTTTGTCCTAGTGGGGCTGTCCACGCCCGCAGTGTATAGTTCCTACGCTAGACTACAAGCGGTTCAGTAGGTATGCTGGGACGCTAGAAGGTGTCAAAACGTTCCAGAATGATGCTTATTGATTTGCACATCTTCTCCCTGACTCCTGGACCGTTCTCATAACTCCAAGTTATCTCCTAATATTCGTGACTCAAACAACCCGACGCAATGGATCCAAAGGTCCTTGTCCGTCCGTTGAATAGTAGCCACCGACCAATTATGCAGACAAACGGCAGAGATCATCATCATCATTCAAGCAAAGATATCAATGGCTTAGAATTCGTCGGAGTCATAGTCATCATCGACCAGCAATGAGCGGTAACCCCGCGAGGCAAGATTGGCTTCTAGACCACCATCCGAGGCCGGGTCAAGATATCCTAATACAGGTTAGTCGGGAAGCAATGGAAAGGTCGGAACCGATGGGAACGATTGAAACATACCTCCTCCGCCGAAATAGCTGAGAGCCACAGGCAGGAAAATAAGGGCATGTATGGCGGCAAACACAACCAGTGCGAGCCACACGCGGAAGTAATAGATCTCGAAGATCTTGCTGCGAGTAAATGCCAGAACACAAACACCTAACAACTTCGTGATGGTGATGCCACTAAACACACTCCCGCCGACGTTGACCAGTGCCGTCCAGGCACGAGCGTCCTTGCCCCGAAACTTGACAGGGGCCTTCTCCATCAAGGTGCGCGACGGAAACATGAAAGCCCGAGCAATATGGGCGCAGAATTCCACTGAGATACCAACACAGATGACCAAGTTCACGAGAGACACTGCGTTGAGAGAGACACCAGCAATAGCCATGGTTCCGATGATATCAACGACTGTCATCACGACAGTCGTGGTGACCACTGCGCCCGTAGTAACGGAGCCCAAAATGGCAGAAGTCAGGACGAATATGATGGCAACAGCCGATCCCAGAAGGGTGCCAGTGAGCTGTACAATGGAGACATACTGGTCGAAGAAGATGTAAAATTTCGAGTATGGGAATATGTCGATCTTGTGCTCGCGAGAAAGGCCATCGGCAATCCGACGTGCCGCAATATAGGACCGGATGAAGTCTTCTTGGGTTCGCAGCGGGGTGTGACTGGTTCGGAAATGACTGGCATTGATCGTGTTGCGTTGCTCGTCGATAACAATAGCGTTGCTGTAGGGTGCTTTGCCACCCAGGGGGCAAGAAGCATCAGTTGGCGCATCGATCCATTTCTCTGCATAATGGATGAACTCGGAACCAGTAGGCATTCCGTGAAGCGTGATATTCCACGGAGGGATACGGTCCTCGAAGCACAACTTGCCATCTTCTTGGCAACAATCTGACTGGGGATTCAACCAGTAGAAGAAGTCATCGATCCAACTAGCAGCGGATCCAGAGAGGTAAGAAACATTTGGACGCTTGGATTCTTGTTCCAGAACGAATGGTAGCGAATATTCCTCGCAGGTGGTGAATCTTCCACAAAGTTGTTGCTGATGTTTTCTCTCCGTCATATTGACATTGCGGGTCACAAAATAGACGGGAGGACCGGTGCGAAAGTAGTTACTAAGATCATCGAAATAGTCGATCAGGTACGAGTCGCTGGGAAGCGCGATCCGCTGGTCCAGACCGAGAGCGACCTCTGGAATGAAGGCCAAGCCGGCAGTCAGAAGACCTAGGAAGATAATCACAACTGCTGCCTTCACCCGACGATCCAGGATGAAGGGGGCATACACCCGGCGGATGAAAGTTTGCAAAGAGCTTTCGACCTCATGATCATCGTAGATCTGCTCCTCGGGCAGGCCGAAGGAGTTCGCCTTTCGAACGGTAAGACAGGGGAAACAGTCCGCGCGAAGGCTTTGCACTCTCCTCTGATTCAGGGCAAGCACGGAGATAAACATGGTCATTTGCAGAATGGCATTGATGAGCACGGCTCCCGCTGCGTACGCCGCGAAGTTCTTGACAGCAGGCATGCCGACGAAAGCACCCAAGGCAAATGCCACCGTCTCAGTCAGGGCAGACAGGAACACACTAGGACCAATTCTGCCAACAGCACGAGCAACTCGCTCATCGACCTCTTCGTTGGGGTGGCTAAAATTAACCCTCTCGAACTCATGGACGATAAGGAAGATGTTGTCCACGCCCACTGCCAGGACCAGAAATGGGATGACCTCTGCAATGATCAAGGTCACCTTCACACCCGCAGCTGAGAATAATCCCACCGAAGCAGAGACAGACATTAGCACGATCACAATACCTGCGATTCCCAAAGAGAACTTTGATTGCACAAGAGCATTGGCAGGATTGGTCAGAAGAGACTTCCAGGTCACTGTGACTGATCCCAGGGCGAGAGAAGCATAGATGAACATGATCACGTAGCTGATGACCACGATCTTTGCATCGGTATTAGTTGATTTGTTCAGTTCTTGTTCCAAGCTGATCTCGGTATTGAAAGAAACGCGGAGGCCACGTGCGGTGGCTTCCTCCTGGACTTTGTCAAAAATTTCTCGGAAAGCATTCTCCCAATCGATAGCCTTCGCTTCTCCTTCACTTCCTTGTTCGAAATTGTTCACCACCCATGTCACAACTAATGCCTTGGCGTCCAGAATGTCCCCGGTTTCATCGTATCCACCAAGGACCATCTCGGGCTTCAGGGGCTGTTGGAAATCTGGTAGACAGCTCACATCGCCGGGGGACTCAGTGCAGTGGCGTAGACGATCCTTCCACGTATCGGGGTCGAGGTTTGAGTTAGAGCCACCAAAGTAGCCCGTTAATGACTGTACAACACAGGCATTACCCATAGGCTTGAAGCACACGTCCTCCAAATTGAGCCCCATATCCACGGATAGCACTCGACGCACTCTGGTTTCAACATCAAACCACCATGTGAGGGTTTGGTAATCCAGAACTGAACCAGTGTCGTTCACCAAGAAGGCTTGCTCTGCCCGGAAGAAGGGTCCAAAATTTTCATCGAAGAAAGTCTTTTCTTGCGCGGCCGCTGATGATGGGCTCACCCAGAGGCGAACTGGGTCAGTTTCGACGGTGAATCGCAGCCAGCCTAGGCTTAGCAAGATTACCGCAATGAAGCTGGAAATAATTGTGATGGCAGGGAACCGTGCACAAGCACCACCAATGCGATGAAAGATTGCCGAAAGCAAGGCGTTGGGCTTGTATATTCCCTGTGGCTGTTCCAGATAGCCCCCGCGATGCACGACCTCTCCTTCATCCTCATCATCGCTTGGCGTCGGGTCCTGAAGCAGGCGTACCCGCTCCGGTTTGCGGAATTTTCGTTCCTTGAATGTGACATAGGTAGCAAGACCCATTACCAGTAGCAAAAATGCAGAATATATAATGATGACTGCAAAAGAAAGACATGGCAAGAGCCCGACATGGCATGCTGCCTTCGAGTGCACAGCAGGCAATTCAGGGCAGACATCAGGACAGTCGACACAAGAACAGCGGAACGACTTGTCAGGGTCGTTGCAAGCCTTGGGCGTTATTGACAGGGTTCTCATGCCATCTGAATCCGGTCCACTGGGCTCGGTGAGGTAGTTGATCTGGAACGGGCTGCCTAGGAACTTCTTGTCGCCCAGGAATTTTAAGAAATGCGGATAATCCTTCGCCCCTCCGCCGATGAAGTCAATCGCCTTGCCGCCGGACGCGCCATTCTTGACGTTCTTGCAGCTGTCATAGAAGCCGCTTTGGTATTCCTCCGACCAAATATTGTCGACCTCTGTGACAAGCGTTTTGCCGGCACTAGTATCTTCGGTTTTTGTGACATTGACGAAGAGCGACTGATCAGGCGAGCAAGTGAATGTACAGAAGATATTGAAAAAGTTATCACGGCAAGCCGGGCAAGAAGCGATGATACCTTCTGCAAGATGAACATTCTTTGCAAGTGCATCGATCTGCAATGAGAGAAATATTAGTACTGATTGTGCAAAGCCGATGGTATCCCCGGATTGAAAGCTGGGACTATCCTCACCTGTTCCTCGCGGCAACAGACCGGGCCCTCCTCCCACTTCGGGCCACAGAGATTAACCAGCTTCTGTCGCACCGAGTCTTCTGGTTGGTGTGCTATGTCATTGTCGGGGCAGGGCAGTTCCCCACCAAAGATAGACTGCTTTCCACAGTGACCACGGAAGGAACAGCGACCCTCTTCATGTATCTTGGTGTGGCCTTGCGCGCCGACCAGCGTAGGTTGCAAAGCAAGGGCGCCCAATCCAGCCAGCGCAGAGACCCAAGTCAGCTGCCGCATGTTGTATAGAAGAGCTGAAGCTCAGGCTCTATGCTGCTATGCTATCGGATTATTTCGCGTCTCGGCTGTCCCCGATCTTTTCGAAGTCGATGACCATGCAACGTGCGGAGACGGTTGTGATGCCGAGCTCGTGGCAAGGAGGAAGAAGCACGGACGGCTCCTAGGGAGAAGGTCAGGAACTCAATACAAAGCACGACCCGTGTTGGAAAGTAGAGATTGTCGAATAAAGAAGAGCAACGGCTGAAGGGGAATCTTGGAAAGTGCCTAGGCGAGTAGCATGACGTGAAGAGCGGAGGCGGGAGAACCGAGCTAGAACTGGAAATGGAACTGCGCGGGTACCTCCAGCCCCGCACAATACTCCAACTTTTCAGCCCCAGGGACCTTGCTCCCAAGGTTGTCAGGCAGGTTTTTTCAATATCGATACAAACTGCACATGGATGTCTGAGATAGCCAAACTTGAAACCGGTGCATAGAAACATCTGCCTTGTTTGGCTTAGTTGTGGATTTGCAGCTATATACTCAAGATTTTGTCCGCCGGGTGGGGCTTTCCTCTCCCTTCTGCTGTAGTTCCTAAGGCACACAATGATGCCTCAGGCTGTCTATTATTGTCAGTACAAATACCGCGGTGGACCGGAGACAGAATTATCCTTCTTGTTTATTACTTATGTAATCTAGAATCTCCCTATTTATTGCCAGAATCAGGGGTAATATAAGGACAGAGCTTTAGACATCATTGATTGGTTGCATACAATACATTCCGACAATTATTGTCGAAACGAAGACCACTTAACCAAAATTGCCAATGACACATTTTAGTGCTTAGATAATCGTTATTTCATGCCGACACCTCCCCTCAGGATGCCGCCTACTTATCAGGGGTATCCTGATCCTGCCTGCGTGGAAGTCTCCTTCGTGGATCTTATTTATTCGGCCTATAATCTGATGGTATCTGGAGTAGATCTCTGCTTCTATTCAGCCGCACTAGGTCATTCTTATCCGGCTCTAGTCAAAACTAGACTCAGGTCGTGCGAACTGGGCTCATAGCTGTCGGGACGAAGACCATGTTAGATTGATTTGAGTTTCAAACTATACATTGTTAGAAGTAGCAAGAATAGTATGTTCAACTCTCAGCCTACCAAAGCATTGATCAGCCTCCCGTTCCCTATGATCCTTTCTGGGGCTAAGCGGCCTCTGTTAACTCGCTAACGCACTGTGGTCAGGTATCACTGCGCCGCAGACTAATGCAACTAACCATGCAGCCGCTTTTTAGGATGCTCCTTGGTAATTTCAGGGTCCCAACTGCGCCGCCCCTGAATCTTGCCCTTTTGAAGTATGTCTGAACCAAGTAACTTACCCAAGGAGCATAATACTGTATTTCTCCGAATGCTATCATTTTATAGTCAAGTCTGTAAGCTATCAGTTCTTTTATCAAGAGGGCTATGCTCATATGTTCTCACACCTTGAAAAGTGGGTGAGGTTCCGAGGCCTCTACCTCCAGGTAGCGAGTCAGACAGTGTGCATATTGCTAAACTAGGCAGGGTCAGTATCCAATCATACCCGCCTCTTCCCCTTCTCCAGTTCGTTAAGAGGGCATTGTGCGAGATTAATTCTAGTAAGGATAACCATAAGTAGTAAGGTCCTGCCTCATCTTAGGCTTTTTTTTGACCTGCTTTGATTCAATTCCGCCTTTCTTCAGTACGCATTCCAAGATTCTCCGTTGCTCTCGTTTCTATTCTGCAGATACGCAAACCCTCGTCTCATAAAGGAGTAGGTCTTGAATATCACTCCATAACAAAACCAAAGAAAGAACCTGCTACAAACACTTCGCCTCCTAATGTCAGAATCAGTGCCTACCACTACGCCTAATCCTCTATACCAAGCTTTACCTCAATCCCAGGAAGAAGACCACCACGATGAGCCTGATTCCACTAAGTCCAAGCTTCAACCTGCCCTAACATTTTCCAAGGCGTGGGCTTGGGAAGCCGCTGGAATTTTCACGTCGGCAGCTTTGATACTTTCCATTGTTTTCATCCTTGAAAAGTACGATGGGCGAGAACAACCAAACTGGAAGCTTATATCCCTCAACTCTGTCGTCTCCTGGCTGAGCACTTTATCCAAGGCTTGTGTATTGTTCTCTATTAGCGACGCTATCGGCCAAATGAAATGGGTGTGGTTTTCGAGACAGAGTCGACCTTTGTCTGATCTGGATACCTTTGACTCGGCAAGCAGGGGAGTTACTGGAAGTGCAGCATTGTTATGGCTAGTAAAAGGACGGTATGTACCTAGCACGGCCGCTATTAATCGTCGGCTGATCATGCTGACATGTTCGTCAAGAAATCTCGCTGCAATCGGTAGCTTGGCAATGATCTTGTCTATTGGCTTTGATCCATTCGTTCAAAATTTAATACATTATGTTCCCCATGATACTGAGGACCCTTCGCAGGTGTCCTTAATCGCAAGTACATGGGGGTATAACACTCTCGGACCCCTAATAGGTGCATCTGGTACATTCGTCTAAATTTCCGTGGAGACTTCTGAGCAAAGGGCTAACATGAAACTAGATTTCTTTGTCGATCCTATTCTCAAGGCGAACGTGTATAGCGCTCTTTTCAATTTGGACTCGTCGCAACCCTGGGCAGTACCACAATATACATGCCCAACAGGAAATTGCACCTGGGATGCAATGGCGAGCTTAGGGATCGGTGCATCATGCTCTGATATTACATCGGAGCTGAAAACTACCTGCTTCCCAATAACATTCACGACAGACGATTTCGCGGAAGGTAGCTTGAATTGCACAGTGTCGCTGAACAGCGGTGTCACTCTACGGTATTTTACAAATTGGGGCAGTGCCCAGCCAATCGTTGTGAACGCAGTGCCTGCAAATTGGAGCTCAATTGCTGTCCATCAGAACAGTATCTTTCCCGTCATACAGTACATTCTGGCAAATGGCTTCAATCAAAAGGCAGCCGAAGGTGGCATGATGGCCAACGATATCGGGAATACTACAGAGTTTATCGCCACTGAGTGTGCCTTACAGCCAATAGTTCGAAGTTTCAACGCTTCGGTCAATATGGGAGTCTACCAGGAAGAGCAGTTGGCAGAATGGGCAGATATCATGACCAACTACGGATATGGTGGCAATAACACACCTTTCTCCCTGCCTGCAGATGTGCCTGCAGGTGATTATGGCTTTCTTCTTGACCCTAGTTGGAAGGAGACATTTGGAATGAAGGAGGACCAATTCTTTACTATGACTTACGAGGCAATGACGGCTATTAGAGTCTTTTTGGCGGACCTCTTCAGCGGCTATGCACTCGCTCAATCTGACTCCTTTTCTTTCCAACGAACAGATGATAATACAGGAGCTTATGCCACCGGTGACGCCCTGGAAGCTATCTTCTTCAACAACGTCACACAGTTGGGTTGCCTGGACAATGATCAGCTGACTTGTGCAATCAAGAATGTGGCGTCTGCGATGTCGAAAACAATTCGGGACTCTGCATTTACTGGCAATGTTAGTTATGAACCATTATTGGAGAACGGCACTTTCGTCAAAATGACTACTGTCGGGCATACTACTGTCGGGCATACCCTTATTACTGTTCCATACATTACCATTCATTGGAAGTTGCTCGCGCTTCCGGTTGCTGTTTGGATGTTGGGGACTTTATCCTGCATTTGCAGTGCATGGAGTACGCATCGCCTCCATTTACAGACCTGGATGAACAGTGTTCTACCTCTAGCCGCCCGACCCTGTGGAGAAGAACACCTCAATTCCGGGAGCCAAAATTGCAGTGTTGTCAAAAATGGTGTATCCAACAATGCAGAGACGAGGGATGTCGAGAGATATCAAACCCTGTTGTGTTACAATGAGTCACTGGACGAGCATGTTCGAAGAGCGAAACAGACACAGGCGAAGCTGGGAATCAGGAAATACTCCTAGTTCTATCAAGATATGTTATTCTGATGGCATTTTGTGACGTCAGATCCTCAAGTTAGAACAATTCATGGTGGCTCTCGCGCGTTGGCTCTACGGCCTCAATGCGCTAAGCGTTAAAACGAAATTGTGGAACTAATTGAAAAGGCATTAACCGACTGCCCCAATGCGTTTGCTAGGATGAATCGGCAATATTAGCTCCTTCACTCGGGTTCGTTAGCGACTCGCAACACTCGTTGGAATTAAAAGTTAGAACAGGACCTACTTGTCTACAGTCGTGCCTCGAACATGCGTCCACAGACAATATTATCAAGCCGAACCAAAGTATTGAACGTCATGACAGCGCAGAACAAAATGCAGCGACTAAATATTAACAATACTCGCTCGTCCGATAAACATATACGTGGTGTAGACTAGAAGGGGATCAATGTCCACTTTTCGTTAGCCAACTCCTCTCTCCTATCGCGATGCGACAGCCACAAGATCTTCCAACTCATCACTCGTTAGAGTACTTCGCCGGTGAGTACCAGCCCGGTGCGGTCTTGCAGTCATACATGTGAAGGGCTGATGTAAGAGTTCAATTCAATCTATTTACGCCACAAGCTGAGTACAAAAAGCTTGAAGTTCTCCGCGTGCGTTCACCATGTCAACATGCCAAGGTCTCGTAGCACACGTGACTAATATCGGGTGATATCGATAACTTTCAGCGACTTTGGTATGCTGTGGTGTTAATGTAAATGGTTGTAGGATAGAGGAAGGAGGAAGGTCAACAGTATCGTTTGGGTGAGAGTATCATTTATGTGACAAGCACCAACCTACGGATGTAAGGTGGGGCGGTTAAATCTGCACTGTCATTGGTTAGCCTCGGCCAGAATGAGAACTCAGTCCGACTACAGCTATTCCCCACTAAGATGTGTAGGCCAACCTGACGGCCGTCAGAGACGTATCTTGGACGAACAGTATCTTGATCAAAGAGTATATTGGGCAAACTAACATTAGCTTAAACACTATTTCTAACGAAAATTATCATGAACGAAGCCCATTCTCAACGAACACTGCGTTAATGAACCAAAATATTTTTTGGTCAATGATTCGTGGGTGTAACATGGCTCAGTGAGGGAATCAGGATGATGATCACTGATCAACTCAGGTTGATCTGAGTTGTGCTGGAAATTCTACTCGATGCGCAAAAGCGGCGAGGGGCTGAGCACTAGATCGGAACGAGAAGGCCAAGCGTTGCCGGACAAAATCTGGTATACATGTCACATCATAGTGACCTGCGTGACCGCACTATATATCTCGATGTATAGTGCTAGGCTCGGCAGATCTGTACTTTGATCGATCGATCGTTTTATCAAAGTTCTACTGACCTGATGGTGCATAACTAGTTGCATCGAGGCTATGCAGGCGTTTCATCGATCGAAGAACAACTGCCACAAGCTAGCATACACACGGACGTCTAGCGCACGCGATGTTTTACTAGTAATGCACAAGACTCCTACGCAGGCCCAGAATTAAGTAGTCTGACTAGAACGAATTTACACCAACCTGCGTTGAGCGCAAGAGCTCAAAGGATTGCACATGTGCTTGCTATTATGCTAAGATGGGAATTCTTCGTGTACATTGTGGACCCATGGTCCAAGGTATGCAGAACCTACAGGATGGCAATTTGACGATCCGACGCCAAACAAATACTGTGAAATTTACATGAATGGGGCCATCTGCGAGAGCCCTAGCCCGAGACTCGAGATCCGGCCTCTATGAAAAATAACTCCGGAGTGCGAAATACACCAGATGACTGTATCTGCATCGCCGATCCAGTTAGCGATGGGCACATGAAGGATCCGATAAAACACCAAAGAAATTGATATCAAAAGTAAAACGTGACATAGTCATTGCGCCGAGGCTCACTGCATTTCAAACCGGCCTTTTAATAACCCTCATCATCAGCCTGCTGGTAGATGTGACGTGTCCTGGTTGGATCCTTGCGCATCTGTTGGCCAGACCCGGTAAAGCCCACTGCCAAAAAAAGAGAGTTAGCACCTGCAAAACGGAAATGAGAGACCAGATCCAACCTACCCCGTGCATTGACACTGTCACCCGTGCGGAACATGCTATCCTTCTTCCCAAACTTGCCCTTGGTCTTGGTCTTGGCCGCAAAATCCTTCCATTTATTCTTTCCCTCCTCGAGTTCTTTGTTGGCCTTCACCTTACGTGGCACCTTGGCCGGCCGGGCTGGACCATCTTCAACTTTGCTGGGTTCTTGCCGGACCTGAGTGGCCAGAGCTGGGTTGATATCGGCCGCCGCTGAGATCACGTTGGGCGGCGGCGGTGCGGGAGACGGTGACGCCGAACTGCCTGGAGTTCCATCAGCCTTACGTTTTCGGTCAATGCCCGCGACGGGGCGAATATCCTTGGAAGTCAAATTCTCCATGGTCGAGTAGGACTTGAATGACACCAGATAGATGGGATTGCTGGAGGAGCCAGTGATGGATGTGATGCGCGCGGGATAGTAGGAGCCGTCGCCAGAGACCCAGCGGGCCAGCACAGTATCATTGACGCGATACGAGGCAGGAGCTGGCGGTTGTGCCTCTTCGATGGCCTCGGCGGTGGACTTGCCCGACGTATGATCTTTCCATGACTCCTTCGGAGGCGGGGCTGGCTTGGGTGCGGTCGTGGGTGGTTTTAGTTCAGCAATGGAAATTTCGGTGAGGGTTATGTATTCTTCAAGTTCAGCCTTGAGGCCCAGGAGTTCCGAGTTATCGGGATCTACCTGCAAGCTTGCATCGACGGTTTCAAGCTGGAAGGGCCTGTCAGCGAAAGTGAGCATCAGACCGGGGGACCACAACTGACCTGAAGCTTGATCTCCTTCACCTCTGCCTCTAGGGCAGCCACGTCAGACATGGTAAGGGGTATGCAACGGAAGGCGTTATCTGAAAAAAAAAAAAAAAGGTTCAGCCAGCAAGGAAGACCGAGAGGCTCAGCTTTGGCGCTAATTTGGGGGTGGATATGCGGAGAGTTGCCGCGCCCGTCGCCATTGTTAGAGTAATGGTCACGTGATAATCAGTAGATTGCACGTGCGAATCCATGCACCGCGGGTATCGACAACCTTGAATTTGTGAGAAGCTCGGATGCAGATGCTACGTCTTGACAGCCCTGGAGGTCTCGAACCTGTCCGATCATCTGTAGCGGTGAACCGTTCCATGTATGAAGGGGCGGAAGCTTCACCTCTACACTTGTTTTTTCTGTTGGATAATTTGCTCGACGAATATTCAGATCGATCGATCGATCAATAAATAGATTTCCCTCTTATTTTTTATTTCTAAAATTGTTTTGTTAAAAAGAAAAATTACTTTCTGGGAGCAAACCTAGCATCCCGCGTCATGATTTCTGAACGTCTTCGCCGACATTCTGAAAGGTTCAAGTCCCTGTACTCTGGATGCAGTAAGTCCGATAAGACCGATAAGCCGATCGACATTCTGCAGGCGAAAACGGGGATCTGTCGCCTTTATCGGAGAAAGATGGATCCATGTGTCGAATGCGGGAACCAGTCTACGATCAACTCGGACTGAAGGCAAATGGAAACGTCATTCTAGACCCGTTGCCACGCAGGTGTCTGTGTCGGCCTGATTCTGCCTGATTCTGCCTGATTCCGCCTAACTCCTGGGGTGGGGCTAAATCCGAAAAGTTGCAGGAGAGACTACACTACTGTAATGTGACTCACAGAGGTCTAGCGCGGAGAGGTAAGGAGAGAATCTTGTACGAGGTCCAATTAGGCTCGTAGTCTCGAGTGAGGAGATCGTTTCCGGTCATCTAGGGACGAAAAACCAGAAGAATTGACGAGAACCGTTGATTTCTAAGCAACGAGGAGACCCAAGAATCGGATATCGGGCCAATGATGGAGCCGGTTCGCCCACTCTGCCTCTTCCATCATTCCTCTCGATCTTTCTACCTCTCAAGCAGCACTCGGGGGCTGATTCTCCCAACTAGCGTGATTCTTGGCCTCAGGCCCCTTCAGTGAAACCTCGCTTCTTCATCTCTCTCTGCCTTGCTCTACACTTTATCCCCCTCACCCCTCACCCCCTCCTAACACGCTCACCGATTATCCGGGGATCCATAGCGGGGAATTGAATCTCATCCGGATCCTTGAGCCTGGACGTTCTCACTCTTCTTTTGCGGGCTAGAGGCCCAGTTGTCAGCCTCACTTTAATCTTATCCTCACCCCCTCTTTCCTCTTTTCTCCTTCCCTTTCCACCCTCTCGCCACCTCATCGCCCCATAGCGCGTTCAACCTTGCCACCATGGGTGACTTCGATCAGCTCTATAACCAGGGACTCTACCTCTCCCCGGACCAGCAGGATTTGTTGATGGCTGCCCTCCACTCCAACACACCCGCCAACAAGCATTCCCACCAGACGTCTCCTATCAAGCCTGATCATAGCCCGGGTCATTCATCCAACGGCCTCAGTGGCCCGCCATCTGGTGCACTCGACTCCAACTCACATTTGAATCCCTTTGGGAACTTTGGAGATGACGAGAGCCCGTATCTCGACTTCGATCCGGGCGTCGATTTCGATTACACCGCCTCCGGGGATCTGATTGGCGATCTTCCGGGTGAATCAGGTCAGGACTATGAACTGGGTGAGAAGCGGAAGTCCATCGACGGCAAGTCGGAAGAAGGTGAAGATACGGGCAAGAAGCGACGGGAGAGCGAGGCTAAGAAGCCTGGCAGAAAGCCGCTGACCTCAGAGCCTACTACAGTATGCATTCCCCTACTTCGGCTGAACCTGCGTGGTAGGCAGTATGTTCTAACCCAGGGAATAGAAGCGTAAAGCTCAGAACCGAGCCGCGCAGAGGGCTTTCCGAGAGCGCAAAGAAAAGCATCTCAAGGATTTGGAGACCAAGGTTGAAGAATTGCAAAAGTCCTCTGACACCGCCAGCCAGGAAAATGGGTTGCTGCGAGCTCAGGTCGAACGGCTTCAGGTCGAGCTCCGTGAGTATCGCAAACGCCTCTCGTGGATGAGCAGTGGTGGTAGCGGCCTCTCTGCTGTGAGCAATTACCCCAACGTTTCGTCAAGAGGATCCACCGGTCTGCAAAACAATGAGTTCCTGTTCGATTTCCCCAAGTTTGGTGACTTGCCGGGTGCCCATCTCTTCAACGGGCAGAACAAGGAGCATCTCAGGAACAAGGACGGTGCTCGTGCTCCGGGTGTGTTGAGTCGTGACAACCTGAATGCTACCGACTCTCGTAGTCCCGCGACCAAGTCCACTTCCAGTACTCCTCAGGCCCATACAGGTTCTTACGGAACACCTGGTAGTAATGCGTCCGTCAAGACCCCCTACTCCAGCCTCAAGCCTTCTTCTGCCCCCCCTCAGGATATATCGAACTCGGACTCTCCGTCGTCATCATCGGATTCACACCAGAGCCAGATGCTCTCGTCGAGTGGCACATCACCCGAGCCTAGCTCCCACTCTCCGCCGGACGCCAAAAATTTCGGGCACAATGTGTGTGTTCACGGCTCCATTGATGGTGAGGAATCCTTTTGCGCACGACTCGGCATGGCTTGCGGCAATATCAATAACCCCATTCCAGCTGCGCGGGACCAAAAGGTCAAGTCCAATAGCATTCCCAACCAGCAACCCGCTCCCAACTCCACCGATGACTCCATGGGCTTCGATTGGCTGGCCCAGCAAAATGGTGGCCAATTTGACCCGGTGCTCTTCGGAGATTGGCGCGAGCCGCAAGATGCTGTGTTGTCCCAGGACTTTGGTTCCTTCTTCAATGACGCCTTCCCACTCCCCGACTTGGGCAGTCCGTCGCACAACTTGACTGAGGTGGCCACGAACCAAGCTCCCAAGAAGGACTTGTTGGCTCAAATCGACAGCAGGCTGGACGAGGACGAGGTTGTGCCGGGCGAAGACAAGGCGCAAATGCTCTCGTGTACAAAGATCTGGTATGATTCCTGTGCCTTTTATTTCACTTCGCACAACACGTCACTAACTGTTATTTTAGGGATCGCCTCCAATCGATGGAGAAGTTCCGCAATGGCGAGATCGATGTCGACAACCTTTGCTCCGAGCTACGGACCAAGGCTCGATGTTCAGAGGGCGGCGTGGTGGTGAACCAAAGAGATGTCGACGACATCATGGGTCGCGCCAAGTAGCGAACCTGACCCACGATGGGCGTAATGGCCGTACGGACCCATCTTTCACGACTCACGGAAACCGTTCATGTCTACTGAACTTTGTACTACGTTATTTTACTCATACCCACGACTTATCATTTCAACCCCAATCGGCGTCAAGAATACTTACAAAAAGAGGAAATTGGCGCTCCTTCAAAATTGAATCCCATGTCCAGCGGCGTGCCGATGGCTGCCTTCTTTTGGCGAATCTACATTCTCTGATCTTGTTTCCATTTTTTTTCTTTTATAACATCTTCAATGCTTGCAGTACTTGGTCCATTGTCGTCTTTCATGCGTGCTTGTTTACTTCAAGCCTGGCGAATGGAGATGTCCGGGTTCGTCATGCCGGTGGTGCATCGTCTCAGCGCTTTATCAGCCAGGAAATGAGACCCATTGTACTGGAAGGACATTCTGGAAATCGGCGAACGGGAATACTGGGAAGGCTTGCGCTCTTTGTTCTGACATCGTACCCTTGTAAACAATTTCAATGTTGTGAAATTTCCTCGTTTTCGACCATTTGTAAATCTTACTCCAGCATGCTCAGCCCTAGACCAAATGCGATGTCTATCCAGGATGTCTTTAGAAGTGTCTACAGTGTGACGAGAATAGACCGAAGCTGTGAGGGTATCGATGTTTGGTCTCTTCCAGGGAACAGGGAAAAAAGAGAACTAAAGTACAAAGAAACGAGTGCCAAGGGGGTGGATGATGATTATTTTTTTTGCATTATTCTTTTGCGTCTTCCACACTCTCTGCGTGTCACAACAAACGCTCTCGCCAGATTTTCATCTGGTCAATTCCAACGTGCTTCATGGTGGACTCGCGATGCCCAGGTAGGTGAATGTCCTGGACAGAACAGACGAGACCTGAGACAAGCGCAATGGAAACACCACCTCGCTAAAGGGGAAAGGAGTAAAGAAAAAGATTGGGTACTTTGGAATGTTTCACGGAGGAAAAAAAAAGACACAAAAAAATTAGAATATGGGGCAAAGAAAGGGGGCATCGAATCAACATGAGGCGTAGGAAAACAAAGGCGATCGAGGGTGTTTCGATAACCAGGATGTAGAGGAAGGCGACAGAAAGAATCAAGAGTATGCATGTCTACCATTTAAGCATCACCGGAAGGGGCGGGCTTGTCCCCAGAGGGAGTGGAGGGGGCAGGAGAGTCGCCTCCCGCACTCTTGAAGCCACCGCGACCACCACGACCTCCACGGCCACGGCCACGATCGCCCCGACCACGACCACCGAATCCGCCCCGGCGGGCACCCTCGCTGTCACTAGCACTTTGATAGCCACGTCCGCCAGCGTTAGCTCCACCACGGCTGCTGCCCTGCCAGGTTCCGGCATTGCCTTGTGCACGGGCGCCGCGGTCCTCGAAGAACTTGAAGTTGGGCTTGCGAGGTTGCCCGGTAGGAGTAGGCTTCTTGTGCTCAATGGGCTGGCGGTCGAGAGCCGACTTGGCGTCCTCCACAGTCGGGAACGTCACGACGTGGTTGAATTTGCCATACTTCTCGATCTTGACCACCTTGGCCTGGTCCTCCTCCGATAGCAAGTCACGCACCGCCTGCTCGTTATCGACGTTGGACACGAAGAGTCCGTTGCTGGGCTTCTTTTCCCCACGAGGAGCCGGGGATTCGGTCTTCTCGGGCTGAGCAGAGCCGTTGGCGTCAGCAGCGACCTTCTCCTCTCCAGCGGACTGAGCGGACGAGGAAGCAGGGGGCTGAGGGGTAGCAGTCTTGGGAATCACGGGAGCAGGCGATCCACGAGGTGGTTGACTCTTCTGACTCTGCTGACTCTGCTGAGCAGCAGGGGGAGCGCGGGCAGTAGGCGCCTGGCCGAACTGAGGAGTAGAGGCAGTAGGCCGACCACCAGCAGCCCCAGTGGGCGCAGGAGAAGCAGTAGTAGCGGGGGGGCCGGTAGCAACAGCCTGGGGCCCGCCAGCAGTAGGCTTGCCACTGCGGTGGGCGAAGTTGAAGCCCTGAGCCCGCATCTCCGTTGCGATGCGTCCTCCCTCAATCTCCAGAACCAGGTATCCGAAGGCGGCGTCAGCCAAGTTGAAGTTCCACATGTTCTTAAAGGCGCTCTCGTCTACTTGGCCGGCCGCATTACCAGCAGCGACAGGGCCGCCGAAGGGGTTGCCGCCATTGGCGATTGAAGGCATCTTTTGGACTACATCCAACGCATTGTCGAGGAGAGTCTTCTGGGCCTCGTTTGAGGAAATTGCCGACTCCACCTCTCCTCGTACAGTCTCCCAAACATCGGTGAAAGATGCCTTGGAGGCCGCAAGCTTGCCCCGGTAGTGATCCAGGGAAGGGTTCACCGAGAACTCATTGTAGGACGAGCCGTAACGGAAGTGAAGACCGGCCGAAACGGAAAAGTCGGCCTTGAGGGTAACAGAAAGCTGGTTGAGCATGCCTTCACGAGCAGGCGAGGCATGAGTGACGAAGACACGGGTTTCGGAGGGATCATAGACGCGGTTGGCTGTGTCGATCAGCTCGCCCATCTGCAGAAGTGTTGTCCACATAGTGCCCTGGCCACCAGCAATCGTTGTCTTGCCCTCGCCATTGTCGAACAGCTTGTGCATGACCACCGCACCTCCCAGTCCAAGCAAACGCAGCTTGACGCCACCAATATCCAAAAGTCGCGAGTTGGCCTCATCAATGATGTGCAATTTGTCAACCTTGTATTCGCCTGACCGGAACTTCTCCAATACACGAACATCCTCGCAGGCACCCCAAACTGTGTAGACCGGAACATCGAGGGTAATTCGTTTGTCCAGGAGCATCGGGAGTTCGGAGAGGGGTAGCTGATCGGGGGTGAATCGCTGCTTAATCGACTGCGCAGGAGGAACCTGTGCAATCGTTCGCTTCACATTCTCTGGCAGAAGGGGGGAGTATTGAGCAACATGCTTAAGCGTCCTGCGCGTAGATACAAAAATGATTAGCTAAAGTGTCCGCTGATTTCGTGCCCGACTGATTGGGACGTGTCGTCACCCCGTTGGGCGGCAAGGGCGTGCGTGCATGCTTGAATTGGTGTAGCACTCACTTGTCTGCAATGCGCTCCAGTGAGGTGTCGTCGTAGAAACCAAAATCACCTGTGTGGATGATGTGGTCTGCGCGAGCCTGTCTCGCCAGGTCATTCAGAGACTTCAGGTTTCCTGCATCGCGGACTCAATTAGTCCAGCTTGGTACGAGATTGACATCTGGTCTCCCATACCTCGAACATCCGCAATGCACAGAATACGGGTGGGCCCCGATTGAATTACTCGGCCATTGTTGGGGAGCAGTGGCGTGGCTCCGGGAGCCGGACCCGCGGGTGTCGCGCCGTTGGAAAGATAGCCTTGAGGAGCGAAGGGGCGGGGCTGTAGAGAACAAGTGTGAGAGACAACGGGTCAGCGTGTCTGATAGCGAAACAGAGAAGATAGTAGGTCCTCCGCGGAGAGTAGCTGGGGGTAAGAGGGGAGGGAGTTGCAAGGTTGGAAGCATCACTTACAGAAGCCATGAGTGTAACAAGTCGGAGATCAGAAGCAGTGCTGAGGAGATAGAGGAAAAGAGGAGTTCAAAGGAAAGGAAGGAAGGGGGAGGTGTTGAAAGTTGAAGGCAAAAAGAAGACTGTCCTGCGCGATGAAGCAACAGCTAAGTTGGGGCGTAGTGCCTTAGTCAGCGCCCCTGGCGGCCCAGATGGGTGGCATAACAGCGCTTTCCACGAGCTGGGATGGATCCTTCTCTTAGTCTTTCGTCGATGGAGAAATTTGCAGGTCTATGGCAGGCCTCCCTTTTTCTGAGATTGCGGTGTCACTGAGTAGGCTCTGCTTTAAGGGTTTGGGCTAAAGGTGCATTACGAATGACATGACATGCCTATGATGCGATTGTCGGATGAAGGTTTCTGCAAGTCTGCTACTAACATGAAATGAATCAGAATATGAAAAACAAAACCTGGCACATCGGGTCATTTATTGAGATGTTTCGAAGGAAAGTGTCAAAATATACGTAGACAGAGTGTAGAGGAGACTGTCTAGGAAGAGATTTGATAAGGAGCCCAGGGCAACCCATTCAGCTAGGAAGATCTTTTGAAAACAATCGTTGTAGTTGATGATTTAAACTGCACCCATGCTACTCATGCCACAAGTATGAAGCATCATGATGCGTTTCATTAGAGGATAAATTCGTGAACGACTGCGATCTCATCCATGATATCAGAGCTCACTGACATGATTGTCCCGCAATTTGTCAGCCTTTCGAGCTGGCCTCTGGTAGACGGACTTATGGCCGGACAAAGACCGCATGGATGCAGGTCCCTTCAATGCCAACAATGCAAAGTGACCACCGACTGTTGGACGAGCTCGGCACAGAACAGGAGTACCCGGATCATTTCCATGCTTGGAGGTAGAGACATACCGATCAGAGAAGGGCCAATTATGCTTGCCGTTGGTCATGAATGCCCAGAGGTCATCGACGAACTCGTCACGCGTGGTCGTGTCAAATGTACCTGCAAGCCACATATTCCAATCTGATTTGGCCCAGTCCTGTCGACTGTCAAGAGCTACACCGAACTCGCCGCGAACAGAGGAGAAGAAGTCGCTTCCCATTTGATATGCCTCGTCAGAGAATGTCTTCAGTCCCAGTAAAACATCGGGGAACAGGTTGTACGGGGTCTTCCATGACTGTGGGAAGTCAGGGTACTGTAACACGAAATGAGTGTGTTCCTCGTCTGTGCCCAGGCCCCCGTAGAAAAATAGATCTGCACGTTCCTCGCCAATCTCGGAGTACCGCCTATAATCACTTAGTTCACCAAACGCCTTTATGCCGACTGCTGCCTTGATGGCCAAGTTGGTCTCATTGGGAAGAGGGCCGGCGGCGTCATTGGACGAGAGTTGATTGGCGATATCGACGCCGTTGTCGACCAAGTAATCGGCGTACTGCTGGAAGATGCCCATATACTGGTTGGTCCAATCGGTGTCTCCAGTGGCCTGCGCATAAGCCAGTGCAAGAATGAGGAGATTCCCACACTCTTCAATTGGCATAGGCTCTGCCTGCTGGTCATCATGACCGATCGCATGCGGATAGTGTGAGCCAAGGTCGTGAATGGTGTAGGGCAAGTGCCAGCGCCCGGCATCCGTGTATCTCATGATAGGCTCAAGCAGTAGCCGGATCCAGTCCGGATTCATGACCCAGTAGATTGGGAAAGCCGGCATGATAACGTCAATGGTATTGACATTACCATCGCTGGAAAGCTCTTTGATGAAGGCCAGCACATCACCAGTGTCCAAGGATACATTAGGTATCGTCAAATCCATGCCACCATATGCCTGACGTGTTGACAAAGCTACAATATCCGCATACTTGGGACCAGCAACAGCGGTCGCAAAGGTCACCATCTCGTAGTCCAATTCCAGAGACTCCACAACAGCATCCCCATAGTCATCCAGGAAGAAGTTGAGGGCTTCGTGGGTGGTCGGGTGATATGCTCGGTAGTAGCCCGTGTAAGCCTCTCCCAGGTAATTGATAGCCTCCTTCCTCTCGTAGCCCACTGCAAAATTCACAGCAGCACCACCAGTGACACTTCCCAGATCGTGGGCAACGGCCACAATGTTTCGGTGTGACCAAGTGGATTCTTGACCTGAGAGATTACCATCTTGGGCAAACTGGCCGCGTACTGTTCTGGGGTCACCGACAAGTGTGGAGAGTGTGCTCGAATTCGACTGGCGAGAAGCTAGTATCGCTTCGCCCCATAGGGCCATATCGTTCGCCTCGGCATACTTTTCTGCGTCTGCTACTGAGAGGTAATGAACGACCAGGCCGTTACGCTCCTCAAAGCTATGCACGGAGCGTTCCTCTCGACCCGTCCATCTCCCATCGATATCCGAATACACTTGAATATCAACACCATGAGCCCCCTCGATATGGACGGTTAAGTAGCCTAGACATTGGCGTTAAGATTGAATCGATCAGAGCAAGTGCTTCTATACGGGGAAGATTTACTGAAAGGGATTGAATGGCGAAGATAATTTGAGGGCGACACAGGCGAAAAGAAATCCAAAGTGAAGGCAATTCCACCAGCGGTTAGATCAAAGAGCGAATGAGTTGAGGTGAATTCGGCGCGACGAACTGTGGCCGGAATGATGTTGGTGGATTCCAGGTCGGGTACGCCCATCAGGCTATAAGCCTTGCGATCAACACGAACAATAACAGACCAACCAAGCTCCTGCCCAGCCCAGAACTGCGGCTCAGACGAGGGTAGTAGGTGCACGCGATCGCTGGGCATCCAGGCCGACAGATACGGGTTGCGGACGGCGAGAGGGTACGAAGGCGGCTGACTTGGGTGATAAATGGGAGCCTTGTGAGAAAGGCCCTCGAAGAAGGTCCAAAGGGCGCCCAGTCCCAGGGGCATCTGCATATTGAATCGCATCCGGATGAGTGATGATGCGCGCCGGGCGCATCGATCAGCGGGGATGTGTTCCTGTTGTGAAGGTGAAGTGTCGTAACCTGGATCCGGTATATCCAGTATACGGATCCAAAGTCGGGCAAAGTGGAAAATGATTCACAGTTTCAGAAACGAAGTACCCCTTGATCGCTGTCGTCAGCGGAACCGGGGGAATTTCCCCACACGCGTCAGCTCGATCACCTCAAAGCCGCTGCCGATCACGAATCCGGGGCGACCTCGGCTCATTGATCTTTGCGGGACTACGCTACGCATTAGTAGGGATCTTAGGCTGAGATGATCGAACTTAGAAGTTCCATGTGGTCGTGACCCTTGTCTCTGTATCTATAGTATTTGATCTCCGTCTAAAAAGATCTCTAGTCTCGTTGATAAGAGTCAACGTTTCTGAGAGATTGATCAATTTTAAAGGTCCTGGCTCTAGCGTTAGCATATTGGTTCAACATTGCATATCATATTTACAGCTGAGTCTACTCAATGCGCCGTTCAGTCTAATCAAAGTGAATCTGCTTTCCAGATCACAGAAATTCCTGCAGAGCTGGACCAATGTCAACTGCCTTGATAGCATTGCTGGACTTCATCAGCTATTGTCAAGGCACCGCGCCATGAATACGTTGGCCTCCGTGGCAAAAGCAGCACCGACGAATCCCGTTGGACGGCATCTCCCAAGTAATGCAGCTAGTATAGTAGTATAACATTGTCATTCCATTGTTGCGTACACCTCTTGGTGACGATATCCGTTATACATGTTATCCCCAGCTCATGGAATATAAATAACAAAAGATTCGAATGCACACAAGTCATAGAACCGACGCGAGAATCCACACATGGGCTTCCAGATGCGGACATTTCTTAGCCGTTCTTACCACAGCTTTGCACTGTAGATGGTGAACAGACAGTGTACATTCAACCACGTTCTCTCATCGCCAGATGAATCCAGGGTGATGGCATCCTGCCGAACTCGTGATGGCATTGGAGACATAGAAGATCGGAAAGAACTTCCCGCTCGTCTCTAATGGGTCCACTCTCGTCGATATGATTTGCTGAGGTAGTCATGTCCCCCGCACTCCTATCGCTGGTTCCCCGGATGGATTGGTCCTAGTTCACATCACGGGCAATACAGTACCGTGCGTCGAATGGTACACCGGTCCTCCTCACTAGTCGAAGGGTTCTGCTAACCCTTGTCATAATCACACCGTGGACGATGTCGGAGTGAGAGCCTCCGGAGTTTCAATCGATTGCTTCTACTCTACTGGAAATGAGAAATATGGCATCCTAGAATTGAGTGGAGCACGTCAGGAACTTTGGCTCAGTATCACGATCAGATCGCACACCAAGGTAGGGAAATTATGACTCTCCATGACCAAAGTTCAATCTGACAAGGTCTGTTCCTGATGTGGGAGCGAGGGACATGGCGATGAAACCGAGATATACTCCCCCGGACAAAGACGCTTCGGGCTCCACCCATGCTCAAGGAATCTTCGATACGAATTGCGCATAATGCTTGGCAAAGAGATATCATCTGGGTGCAGTGAGTGGATCGATGGACTGAACGGGACTAGGTCTGAGCTGCCTGGCCTCATCTGAGACAAAAAGTAATGGTCCCTAAAGGGGTTTCTTTGCAAGACTAGAGCACTAATATTAAAGGAAGGAAGATCGCTTCATTTTCATGAACTGCTTTTATGTGCGATTGTAACCAATAGCGACTGTACTGGTTGGGTATGATACAAGAAAGGCCCTACAAACCTGGGTCATCAACCACGGAACAAACGCAGGCCACCCTCCTCACGGTCACCGTCACTATCGACATCACTATCGCTCTCATCACCTTCACCCAACAGCCCACTAGCTGTTTTGCCCAAAAGCGAAGCAAAAAATTCATCTCTTGCCCGGCCAGTCCAGGAACCACGATCCTCGGGTGCCATGAAGTTCTGCAGCTTCTCGTGCACGTTGAAGCGCATCTTGCGGCCCTTCGAAGCACGGGTGTCGACGTCTCGTTTGACCTTGTCATTGCGCATTCCTGTGATAGGATGGATCGGAAGGCGGGAGGGGAGTTGCTGCAATGTGTCAAGACCGCCGGAGATGGCTTCGGAGGACATGCGTTGCTCGACAAGTTCGCGCAGAAGGGATTGGTAGAAAACAGTATCATCGTAGATTGGTTGGTGCTGATCTGTGGAATCAGAGCCATTGGCAGTCGCGTTCGGGCGAGCGCGTTTGGATGAGCGATCGCCGAGCTCAGTTGCAACTTGGGCATCAAGAACGGTTGTGACAGTCTGAAGGCCAGATGATGAGCCAAGTAACTTGCCCCCAGAGTTGGGACGAGACATTGAGGTTCCGCGGACTTTTAAAGACCACTTATCGAGGACCGAACGACGGTGAGGGAGGGATCCAGATTCAAGGTTATTCATGCGTTCCCAGAGAGTAGAGGTGGTGGTTGCAGAAGTGACCGGCGAAGGACGCTTGCGCTTCTTCGCGCCCTCTTTGGAGTGAGCGTCGGACAACACGGTGCGCAGCTCTTCGAGAGTAGACCAGAGGGCAATCGCGGCGGATTCAGCTGATTTGATCGTTTCCGAGTTTTCTTCTTTCTCATTGGAGTCTGCCGTGCGATCTTCTTCCAAAGCACCTGACATCTCATTAATTGCGCTCAATCCCTTTTGCAACTTGATTCGAGTGTTGAGAAGCGCGTCAAAAGTGGCACGTTGTTCTTTCACAGCCTTTCCCTTTGCGGCATCAGCCTTGGCGGCCTGTGAAATTGTTGCGGCAATTGTTTTCTGATCGGACGCCATTAATTTGCGCAGTTCCTCGCGATCGTCCTGCTTTTTGGGCCGATCAACATGACGACTCTTCTTCAAATTCTTTTTAAGATCGGTCTGGTCCTCCTCGTCATCAAGCACCTCGCCGTCTTCACTCTCTACTGCTTCTCCGTCTTCCTCCTCGCTATCATCTTGCGTTTCGGATCCTTCACGATCGTCATTTGACGAGGCATCATCTCCAGAGACTTCGTCTTCGGAGCCTTCACTGGTGTTTTGGTCCTGCTCATCCTCCTCGTCATCGTCGTCATCATCATCGTCATCATCGGTATGCGCTGCAAAGGGGTCGTCGTCGCTGTCCGCATCTAGGGCATCTCTGCTGACATGAGAGCCGGCGTACTGCTTGCCCAATGTAACGGGCTCTTGGTTCCGAAGTTTTGCTTTGCTGTATCGACCAATTAGTCTTCTTTCAGATCAGAAAGTATGTATGCGCTTACCCAACCGACTGATAGTGCTCTCTACCAGCATTTATGTCTGGCGCATTGCCAGTCTCTTCATCGCTGGATTGTCCATCACGATCGAGATCCTCGGGATCAAAATCTAGTACCGATGTCAGTCATTGGAAGTCTCTGACTGAGAGCTACTGCCAGCAAAAAGCATTTCGACTTACCCTTGGGAGTAGGATCTTCAAGTTCGGCTAGCTGGTCAGCCAACGAGCGCCCAGGACGCGTTTTTCCGGGAGCCATGATGGTAGATGAAGCTCTGGAAGAAGCCGAATGGCGCCCGCAACTTTTTTTTTGTTTTTCCGGATAACGGAATAACTTGCTACTTTGGCCTAGCGTCTTTGGCTCCCAGTCAGTGCAAAGACGGTCTGCAAAGCGGTGTGGCTTTTGAGGGCAGAATCGCCTTCTCCATTGACCGTTCCGCAGCTTTTTGTTGATCTTCATGTCACTCGTTTCGCATTTTATCGTTAATCTTCCATCATATTCAGTAATATGTGGACAGCATCATGCGCCCCTAATGCTGTGTCTAGAAGGGTCTTTTCAACATTTCGGGTGCTGCAACATGACAATCCCCTAGTGAGTTTCAATGCGTCCTGTGTCTTGCAAACCACTTGCATGCTGGTTACTGGTCACAGAACATCACCGTTCCAACCCTTGACTAATTTTCTACGATCAGGGCCTTCCACGCTCTGGGACCCCCCCATCCTTTCCTCGCCGCCGTGGACTACCCGAAAAGCGCAAGATTCGAGATGTCAAGAAAGTGGTTGCGGTTTCGTCGGCGAAGGGTGGCGTTGGCAAATCAACCGTTGCTGGTGGGTTGATAGCACTTCCTGGCCCTATGTGCTTCTTATTTTGTTTCAATACTATGGTCTCAATTGCGTCTCAGTGTTGCACTGTGGTTTCCGATCAAAGCTAAACTGGTCGCCGAATTTACAGTAAACCTCGCCCTCTCTTTTGCTCGACGAGGCATCAAGGCCGGGATCCTGGACACCGATATCTTTGGCCCATCTATTCCAACTTTACTGAACCTTTCCGGCGAGCCTCGACTCGATGAAAGTAAGATTTGAACAGACCCTCGAAAGAGGGCCCTTTTGGGAAATGCACTGACGAAATTATCTACATCTACCAGACAATTGCCTTGTGCCTCTCACTAATTACGGTCTCAAGTCTATGTCCATGGGATACTTGCTACCACAGACCCAGGCAGATACCGCTACAGGCGAAGTCCCCATGGACACAACTCCCATTTCGTGGCGCGGTCTAATGGTGACCAAAGCAATGCACCAACTTCTCCACTCAGTATCATGGGGACCCTTGGATGTGCTCATCCTGGATCTTCCCCCTGGCACTGGTGATGTGCAATTGACTATCAACCAAGAGATCATCATCGACGGCTCAGTGATTGTGACAACACCCCAAGATATTGCCCTGCGCGATGCTGTGCGCGGCATTGGCATGTTCCAACGAATGGATGTTCCCGTCCTCGGCATGGTCCGGAATATGGCTTACTTCGCCTGTCCCAACTGCGGACATCAGACTCGAATCTTCTCTCACGGTGATAATGACCACTCATGCGGCGAGGACCGTGGTGTCTTAGCGCAGTGTAAGCGGCTGGGTGTCGATTTTCTGGGGGATATACCTCTCGATGCGCAAGTGTGCGAAGACGCCGACCGTGGCATGCCGACTGTCGTGGCTGAGGAGAGTGCAGAGCGTAGTGGCAGACGCCAAGCTTTCCTAAATGTCGCGGAGCAAGTTGCCAAGAAGATTGGTCTAGATTGGCACTGAGCCTGATCCTCTAACTGTATCAACATGGTTCTCGTACATCATGCTCTGAGCTTTGCGTATGTTAACCTTCGGTGATGTCTTTCTCGACACCCGCACTTATTCTTGTACCATAATGTGTGTGATAGCTTAAAAAGATTCATTTTCTAGATTCAGTTAATCTGTCAAGTTTATATACTGGGTATCAAGGGGTCTGCCGCATACGCTGGTTGGTTTTTTTTAATGAGAAAAAGAAAAGGCTCAAATATTGCGGTTCCATGAATCACCGGGGTGAAAGGGTATATCCAACAACATGTTTGAAAATAGTAATCATCAACGAGGTGAATAGGTGTCTTGCGGCCGTTTCGATACCTAGAAACATAAGGAGATCATCGTGTGTGACAAGGTCTTATCCAAGACCAGTAAAGAAGCTGAGTAGGAAAATGAAAATGCAGGTACTGAAGAAAAAAAATTGACAGAAATAAATCAGATGTCTAGTGTCTCGTCGGCAGTCTTGAAAACTTCCCTCTCGGGCATTTCAGGTCGAAGAGACGTAGAGCCTCGGCCAGAGAGAACAGACTGTGTATCGGTAGACAGGCGGCCATTCTCGCTAGACCCGACCACGTCGACCACGCCTTTGGCTCTCAACACGGCACGGGTGCTGGCACCGTCTGGCGCAACTGCGGTGGTAGTAACCGATTCTTTGTCGCCACCAACGGTGCTAGCAGTGTCAGACATGAATTCACTGCGACCAGCCACCGAGGAAGGTCTGCCCTTAGGGTAAGGTAGAGACACATCAGAGGTCATAGCATCACGGAAAAGCGCTCTCGTGCTCGCGGCTTCATCATTCAACTTTCGGTTGTCTACCTCTGGTAATATGAGGACTGGACCTGCACTTTTCTCGGAGCCAGGACGACCGTTTGCGGATCCGGAATGTCTTCCAAGTGATAGATCTCCGCTTGACCTCTCCTTCTCGCTGTGCTTGTTCCAAGTAACGGCAGTGTCACCTGTACCTTGCTCTTCGTTGTTGTCTGGCTTCTGTGTTTTTGAGGGCATACTTGAGTACGTTCCAGCCTGTCCAGCATCCACACTCGTACGGGTTGTACGACTTGGTTGACCCGACTTCCCGGCTTCAGTCTCTCTTCCCAGAGTACGTTCATCGTGCTTGCTACCCCAGCCGCTCCACATCATCATACCGTAGTTCTTCTTCGCGTGGCGCTTGGGCAGCACGCCAGGGGCGGAGCGACGGGCAGCTAAGGAGCTCGGAGGTGGAAGCTCGCCATCGAAGTCCTGGAAACCATGTGCCATCTCCTTGATGCGGCGGCTTTGAACCTGCAGTTTCTCCTTGGAATATCGGACATCCCATTCGTGCTTGGCTTCGAGCCATTTTTTGATGAGCACAGGGTTGATGGCGCCGACTTTGGCGGGCGGAATATCTAGCACAGGATATGATGATGGTGGATCAAGCGGATAGACATGACCACGTTTATCAACACGCTGACGAATCATGTGTTGATCAAAGGAAGGCAAAGGATCGCCGGCTTTTCCAACGGAAGTACCGGGCTTGAACGTTGGCTTCCTGCCGCCATTTCCTTCGCCAGTGTTTTCAGCCTCTGAGTCAGTAGACGAAACGGGCGAGATGGCCTCATCGACGATGTCGACTCCTGACTTTTGCGCACGAGCTAGAGCCCAGGAACCAAACTGGGAGATTGCTCGGAACATGTATTTGGCGGGCCTGGTGAAGCTGAGGGTAGGAGCGACATGACATAGATCATCCCAAACTTGGAGTTGTACATATGTCGGCTCATATTTATTGAGTACTTCCCGTTTCGGGTCAAATTCGTCCAGATAGATGTCTGCAGGCGGGTAAGCCGTCGGATTTGCTGCCTTGTGCGCCACATAGAATTGCTCATCTCGTAGCATTTCGCCGCCACCGCTTAGAACTTGCAGGGGAGGAAGACCTCCCAGCGAAGGCTGAAGAACAGGCGAAACCAATGGATGGGAGAGAAGCTGATTAGTCGTATACATCTGAATTTGATCTTTGAGCTCGACCGTCTTCTCATCCAAGACAACATAGATGTTATCCGGCTCACTATCTACTGTGTCCGGGTCTGGGTTCTGTTGCATGCCAGGGTAGGCATGCTCACCCGCTGCAGGCTTCTTCTCATGGACAGTGTAGCCTCGGACCGCCGTCTCCGCAGATGCGCTACTGTTTGCCGGAATAGCTTGCTCGACATCCTTTGCAGTGACAGTTCCTTTCCGGGACATCTTTTTCATCTTCAAGATTTCATCGGCATTAGGCGGAGGCCATGCAGGGGACGGTTTGTAACGGAATCCGTATGGGGGAATATAATCCCCAGGGTTATCTTCCACAATACTTGGGAAGGAGTGGGTAAGATCGGCCCAGGGCGAAATCAGAATTGCACCCGCTGGGAGAGGGATGCCCTGGTCGCGCATGATGACGAGCATCGACAGCGCCATACCACCACCCGCAGAGTCTCCTGCGAGGATGATCTCATTTGAATCAAACGTTTTCAACAAATAGAGATAGGCCGCCAAGCAGTCCTGGAGACCACATGGGAAGGGGTACTGGGGTGATAGGCGATAGTCCGGCGCAAAGACGCGACCCTTCAACTTGCGCGCATGGCGCTGCATCATATAGCGATGGGTATCAACACTACCAAAGAAGTACGCACCCCCGTGGACGTATAGCATAATCCGGTTGCAGCGCTTCCCGGACTTGATGGTCTCATTGTAGTGATTGCGCATCTCGATCCACTCTCCCTTGAGATCCTCGGCAGGCCCACGCCACTGCCACCATTTTTCTCCACCGACGCGCACGACACCCCTAGGACCGAGCTGCTTCGAGATGAAAGCCGCCGCTGGCACCATAAATTCATCCGTGACGGTGACTGTCTCGGTCCTCACCCAGTGCGGGCTAGGAACCCATTGGCGGGTAAATGCCTGGATGTCTTCGACGGGGTGTTTGGACGCATAATAAAGGAATTGGCGGATAACATGGATCCCCTCATCATATGTGATATGTACAGTTGGTTTGGCATGATTGGCCTTGCGATTTAAATACTGTAAGAGATGCAGTTCGTCAGCTTGAGTGCAGTATCAAGTGCCGAATCGGACCCACATGTGTAACAAGAGTGTGAAGGACGGTGGGAGTCAAGGCCGCACCCAGCGCAACGGTATGCAATGGCATCTTGTGGTGCCATTCACAATAAGAATAGGGTTGAGTGAAGAAGAGGGAAGGGAGGATCTCGGATCGGAGAAATCAGCCACACTGATTGACAGGAGTTTACGCGAAAAAGGAGTAATATGAGCATGATGTCATACTCCGGTACCTGAAGTACTGTGAACCAGTGCTTAGGTAATATCTGCAACGCCACGACTATACCATAACTCGAGGACGCCTTTTTTGTTTCGATTTTTGTAAATTGTGCACACTCAGATGTCGTCCAAATCAGACATTGATGGATTTTGTACTTGGTTTATCTGATTTCAAGCCTATGTGGATCAATTTACCAAGAGGGACATTGACGTGACATCTACTCGGGTCAATTAACCCTAGCTCCAAAATGATGTGCTATGTGACTTTCCATGCCTGCAGGACGAAGGGCTATGCCAGCCACAATAGACAATTTAAGATCATAGAGCTTTGAATAATTGTCGATTTGGGTAAGAACAGGTATAAAGAGGGCTATATAAGTAGGGGCGTAATTCTAGTTTCGCCCCTGAGAAAAAGCCAGGAGCACAAGTGAACCGCAAAGCGTAGGCAATGAAGTCTATGAAGGGACACCCTCATATTCCCAGCCCTCGATGACACGCTTTCGGCGCCGAGAATTGCGGCGATTGGCATTGCACTTGATAAATAGAGTTAGAGCGGTGATGACTAAGATCACAACGCCGGCAATGGCGGCGACCAGCACCGTCCTGCGTTGCAATTCTTGCGGGTCAGACGCGTAGGGACAGCTTGCTCCAGGGCCACCAGAGACCCAGCACGAGGTGACTTGAATGGAGTTGAAGTCGATATATATTTCACGTTGAGAAAGGTCCGTAGACGCAGGATTGATTATAGACCGGGGCTGAGTCAGGAGAAATTGATAGAGATAAGTGTTTTCAAGGCCGGTCCTGGGAACGGCGAAGCTGGACCCAGCGGGACACATGCCTGACGCGAATTTGTACTCTCCCGTTGAATTGGATATCGCCCACTCAAACGGCGAATTGCCCACGCGGCATGCAGCCCGTCGCTGCTCGGTACAATTTGTGGCACGCCAGCGGCCACCCAGTGAAAGATCCATGATGGCGCAGCGGTCAAAACTGGGAACACCTTGAGTGCCACCCCCAGAATCTGCACCCTCTGGTTCCCCAGTCGCCCATGCCCACCCCGCCGCAAGGGAGAAGTTACGATAAGGGTCCACATTGACGTCCGCGGTCTGTCCAAACAGGGTAGAATTGAGTAAGGGCGACATGCCACATCCCGTAATACCTGCAATGGTGTCATCTAATGACTGCATGGTAATATCATGGGATGTGCTGTATGCCACGGGGATACCATTCGATATTGCCCACGATGAATTCGCCTGTGAGATTTTCGTGGCACCTGCCTTGTACAGACACCCCGGAGTAACAGATCCATTTGTATTCACTGAGATCTGCGTCTCGGCTGTCAGATAACCAGAAGGGAATATGACATCTTGATCTTGCGCAAGGTCATAAGTGGCAAGCTGCGGGTCGACCGAGCCGTACTCCATTAAAACTCGGTCAGACTTAGCAAGCTGTATGTACTTGGATGATGGCCATCCATCCGGAGTGCTTTGTAAGCCCTGCTGATCTGTATAAATGGTAAAGTATTCCACAATGGGCATATAACTCTGCTCAACGTCATACCAAGATTCGTTAAGGTTTTTTCGGTCTTCGGCGAGTTGAGAGGGACTGTACAAGTACTCTCGCAGGTCAAGTCCAAGAAACGAGCCCACTCGTTCTGTTTGCGATGAAGGCAAGTCATCCCCAGTCACGGCGGGTGCAGGCTCCGTCGGCGCAGAATCGCTGCTAGCTGCATGCAGGTTCAATGCCAGATAGGTTGTGTATGTAGTCAAATCGGATGTTGTGTCTTGAAAGTAGCCGACTAATAATTCAGCTAAGGTGGATAGATCCAGGTCATCCGTACAGCGATAAGGCCCTAGCTCGTAAACCGTGTCTCCGTGGATATCCGAGTAACCGGTTACGGAGGCCGCTGTCGCGTCCAATGTCGTCGACGATGATTCGGTCGTAGTCGTCACGGTGCTCGTCGACAAAGCTTCTGTTGTCGTGGATGTATACGCGCTGAGTGTGACATCGGCTCTCAACGGGATATTGACGGGGCAGAAGGTCCATATCCTGCGCGGGATGGACCAATACAAGTCCACGACAAGTCGCCGATATCCGACAGCTAGGAGATTGGAAATGCATTTGGCCGCATCCTCTCGATCATATAGGCCTGCGCCGAAGCAGGCCGACGAAAGCGACACAGCAGGGTTGGTGACGAAGTTGATCGGGATCTGGCCAGCTACGTCACGTTCACTCTGTACGGGAGTTAGCTTTGATCAAAGGAAGCGAAGAAAAAACCGACCAGGATCGCTGCCACCCAGGTCGCATCGTCTAGGGTACTCTTTGCGTCATACGAGACGGACATTAAGTTGGTGCAAGGTGCAGCAGCGCAGGAGAACTATGGTACATGATCCACTGCAGGGCGCGACAAACCGCTTAGATCAGCATTGGCCCCCCACGAAACAGTTGAACACGCGTGAAATGTGGCCACTCCATACTTACCCATTGACGACTAATCTAGCTACAAAAGCCCTGGTACTTGGCGCTCCAGGAGCTCGAGAAGCTGAATTGACCCACCCTTGCAGGGCTGGCAGGATCCAAAAGCCCTCATGTATCAAGATTCAAGGTCATCCCCGAAGGTCACGTGTGTACCTACACAGGTATCTTTTATGCTTCGAGATTCTTTTCGAGATCACTCCGACTTAGAATTGATAAGTTTTGTATATGGTTTAAATTTTACTCCCAGGTTGTTCCAACTTTCTTTTCTTGACATGATCTGGTCAAACAGCGGCGCTGGATGTGAGCGAAGAGCAATTGCCACTAAGATCGCGTGAGTAAATCTTTGATCGGCGTGAAGCAGGGCCTCTGAGTCTATAGCTTATATGATGTTCTCCCATATTTTACTTGAAGGGTCAAGGAATAAACAAATGTGGTAGTGGGGAACTGTCTATGCTTATGTTGTAGAACGACGGGGAAGGAAAGTTGCGGAGATCACCTGAGTTACCCGTAGATCTGGCCACTTTCGACGTTCATTCATCTTCTTACATTACCCACCACAACTTGACCTTTTGACTTCGACTACGACCTGTCGACATCTTGGTCACTTCCTTACAATGGCTGGCCCCAACCCTCAACAGATGGCCGCCATGCAGCAGCAGTTCGCCGCTGAAGCCGCCAAAAGAGGGATGACTCCAGAGCAGTTTGCACAGAAGCAGCGTGAACAGCTGACTGCCGACGCCGAGAAGCTCGGTTTGACTCCGGAACAATACGTTGCGCAACTGCGCATGCGAGCGATGCAACAACACCAGCAGCAAGCCCAACAGCAAGCCCAGCAAGCCCAGCAACAGGGTCAAGCACCACCACAGCAAGGCCAACCGGGCCAATCGCCCGCGCCACAACAGCAGATGCACCAAGTTCCCGTCCAGCCAGGTCAGCCTGCGGATCCTAAAGCCATCGCCGTGGCCAACTTTCTGCGGTCGCAGAATCTGAAACCGCGGACTTGCATTCTGGATGGACAACGAAAGGATATGTTCAAGGGTTCGTCACAGCTCCGGTTTATCGAGCCATCTCATTGATCAATTGCTAACATCGCTGTGATTTCTAGTCAAGCGAGCCATCCGTGCTATCGAGTCCCCCGCCTACGCCAAGGCCGCCGCAAAGAAGAACTCCAAGCTCCCTCCTGTGACCGACCGCGCATCCGCCGAGAACGTATTCAAGCTCCTCCCACTCTCGCTGCTGGCACTGCGAGTTTCTAAAATTGATCCCCACGCGGGACACGACCATGCTAAGCCGAAGAACCGTGTGAAGGGTCTCTGGACCGTGAAGGTCGAGCAGCACCAGGAGACAAATGATATGATGCACTACGTCTGGCTGTATGAAGGACCTCAGTGGAAGCAAAAGGCTATGGCTGCTGCCGTTGTGGCGGGTATCTTTGCCGTTGTTCTCTTCCCTCTGTGGCCGATCATGCTGCGCCAGGGTGTCTGGTATCTGAGTGTGGGTATGATGGGTCTGCTCGGTCTCTTCTTTGCCATGTCCATTTTCCGTCTGATATTGTTCTGTATCACCGTATTCGCTGTGCCACCAGGGCTCTGGCTGTTCCCTAATCTGTTTGAGGATGTTGGTTTCTTTGACAGCTTCAAGCCTTTGTGGGGCTGGCAAGAGGTAAGTTCTTTGTTTCCACCACTGCTACGAATGCCATCATCTGACCCATCACTTCCAGAACAAGAAGAAAAAGAGCAAGAAGAGCAAATCGGTCCCCGCCGTTGGCGATGCAGGCAATGTCACTCCCTCAGCAACAACTACTTCTGCTCAGCCAACATCCACCCCGGGCCCGACACTCGTGAAACGGGACTTGACTGCCCGGGTCGAGGAAGTAGAGGAGTAAAGAATTTATTGTCAGACATAGCGGCCTTCCAAATCTGGAATGATCTGGAAAGCATGTGTTATTTTCATTCATCATCGCGACTGCGTCATCGGCATTCTCATTAGATGCTTATTTCGGCGTTTTAATGATATCAATATGGCTGCCATTCGATTCTTGGTAAACTGGGATTCTATCTTCATATAAAAATTCTATCTACCGCGTCATTACGCGACTCAGCTTGTTTGTTTCCTCATCGAGGATCTAAAATACAGAATTGCATGACAGTTTTAGTCTTGAAGGTCGGCGAACCAGATTGTGAATTCAGCGCTATGTACTCGAGAAGTGAAATATTTTTCGCTACATGTAATTCATGAACAGCCAAAATGGTAGTCAAAACGCCATACCCCAGAGAAAAAAAACCCCCATTTCTCAGATCCGTCAAAAAAACATAATATCACAGACCATCACAGACCGGCGAATCGTGCCCATCCTGCGGCACGAGTCTGGGATTGGCTTGGATTGGGGCTTCCACGAGAATCCACCTCGATACTCTTTCCTCCGCGACCTTCTTCGGCGACTTTGCCCGACACATCGCGCCGACGTGTACCGACCTTTGGGACTCCAAGACCAGCGAGGTAAGACCCATAAGATGATAAGGATGCACCAACACCGCCAAGGGTTTGCCCGAGGGTGTCTGCACCGGTATTGCTGACCACGCGACCCTTACGATCTCCCTCGTTCAAGGCTGGGGATGCCGGGATCGGGGGACTGAGGTGGCCCTCGTCTCCGCTGTCATCCTTCTTCAGGGTTTGATACGCGGCCATCTTCTTGCTGCGCTTCTTGGAGAGCTTGGTTGGTTTGCGCGCCAGCTGGTCCTGTCCACTCGGTTCGCGCGAACGGACGCGTCCCAGCTTTCCATCCCCCTCCAGGTCACCATAGAAGCGGCTCTTGGTTGGAGGAGAGTTTGTAGTAGCTTGTGGCACAAGTCCGTGAGCTTTCGAATTCTGCGACAGATTCGGATTATCGCCCAGCGCATTGCGGCGCACAGGATCGGTATTCTCTGGGATCTCGTTGAGAACAGGCTGTGGAGTGGGAGGGTTGAGCATAAGAGGGTTGAAAGGAAGTCCGTGAGCTGGTCCATCTTGAATGTCATTCTCATGCTCTTCAGGGTCGGGGAAAATATTGAAGCGGGTATCACCCAGATCCTGCTCGTGATCGTTGTCGTCGTCTTGGCCGTAAAACTCATTTACTGCCACAGAGGCATACTCGCCGCGGGTATCTTCAGGAATCGCGCTCCCCACATTGGCAGGTTTTTGACCGTATGCGAACCAGTCTCTAATACCACTTCCGGTTGAGGCACCTGTTGCATCCGTTCGTCGGCTGTAAACAGAAGACGACTGACGGAGGGTGGTACTGTTGGGATCATGACCATCATTGACTGGAGACGGGGCTCGATCTGAGTAAGCGATCCAGTTGTCAGACAAGGGGCTCACCGAGTCCGACCTGTCCGCGGTGCGAGACGCCAAATGACGCATATGAGTACTGGGGTCAACAAATTCCGGCAGTTGCTTTGGCACGTTTCTGTATTCGGGCGCCGAGGTTTGGGATGTAAGATCAAACGGCTGACTTTGAGGCTGGTGGAAGAGCATCTCCGGGCTTGCGGGCTCCATGTGAGAGAGACGGTGTTGCTGGAATGATGTCTGGGACTGGCGCTTCTCATTCATGATATCCACCGATCCTCGACTAGACTCGGAGTGGCCGCGCGTGTGTATGAACGGCACGGAGCGGGGAGGGCCAATAAGAGGATCTTCCATGGTCGAGGCCAATGTGGAGGAACTCATATGCTTTTCGTCGATATTTATTTCCTTACGGCTTCGCTGGGGACGTGCAGTCAGGTTGTCTTCCAGTGGGTTCAGATCAGGTGGTAAGTTCGAAATCTTGCGGAAGATCACAGCGAGGTAGATTGACAGAGAAAGCGACACGAGGTGCAAGCCGGCATTGGCCAGAGCGCAAACGAACATAGCCTCAGAAATGTCTACCGTCAGTTCGGTGCTTTTGAACATGGTGCTCCAGTGATAGGCATCCTCTGTGTATTCAGCGTGCGCAATAATTGCGGTAAAGACGTAGAATGGGATCAGCCCCAAATCGAGGGTGGATGCGAACACTCCATAGCTGGCTTGGGAAGCAGGGGGACGAGGAGCCGGAGAGCGAGAAAGATGACAAACACCGTAAATCGTGTGCAAGATTGCAACGATGGGCTTGTAAATTTGCCAGTCAGTTTCATTTCTTCCTGTTCAGTTGTAAACACACGGACTTACCCCGGCCCGAATGATCCATATCACGGTCGTCGCGGCATTCTTAATGACGATAGAACAGAACAAAGAACCGAGAGCACCCAAAAGGGTGACTACTCGCAACCCTAGTTGAGCACCACGAGTGTACTTGACTCTGTCCTTGGTGTTGGGGTGCATTGGAGTCCATGTTGATTTGTCAAGGCTGCTAGCCCACTACCTCGAAATGTTAGCTACATACCATGCGCATTGTTTCATTGCCCGTACAGAATCTGGATGGCGATTGAAGTTTAGGAGCGGGCCTGTTGGCTTGGGCTTCGGCTGCTCGCGAACCCGGCTTGCCTGCGTGACGGCCTTTGGGTTGAAGCTTGGGTCGGTCGGACCGTGGAAACTGTATGTGGACGGGCGATCATAAAGGAATGGAGGCTCCGATCTCCCCATTTTAGCGATTGAAAGCCGTGGGGACCACGCGAACAGGGAATGTGGATGAGGAATGGAATGCGCTCAGCTCCATCGCGGTATGACGGGTGCGGAGTAAGGGAGATCAACATGATAGTCGGCCCGGCAACCCGTCTTATCACATCACGTGGAGCTGTAACTCCGGTAAAGATTATCCATCCTTCGTCATTCTCAGTCAACTCTTTTTGAGACCATGCTAGACCGCACGTTAGTCTGTGCTCAATGCACGGCGCGAGTGGCTCGTCCTATTCTCAAAACAAAAAGGGCCTCCTCGTTAATTGTCCGCCGTCTGACTAGCAATGCGATTGCCGACCGCCCCACCCGCGTGGCCATTGTGGGCTCAGGGCCTGCGGGATTCTATGCAGCTGCACGCCTATTACGCAAGCAGCAGGATGCGATGGTTGATATGTATGAGAAGCTTCCAGTGCCATTCGGATTGGCGCGCTATGGCGTGGCCCCCGATCATCCCGAGGTAAAGGTATGTCCGCGATAAACCAACTTTTGTAGACCATTGTGCTTCAGAGCGCGAGGTTCTTGGCCGTACACATAAGCTCAAGGGCTAAATGACTTTTCAAGAATTGCGAGGAGACATTTACAGAGGTCGCGACGTCCCCACGCTTCAACTTTGTCGGCAACATCGACCTCGGTAACGACTTGCCTCTCACTGCGCTTAAACCACATTACGACGCCATTCTATTTGCATACGGAGCCTCGAAAGACAAAGAGCTTGGAATACCAGGGGAGAAAGCTCTTCAGAGCGTATATTCAGCTCGTGCGTTTGTTGGGTGGTACAATGGCCTACCTGAACACCGCGATCTACAACCCGACCTGTCAAGCGGCGAAGATGCCGTAATTGTTGGACAGGGTAACGTAGCTCTTGATGTGGCTAGGATATTGTTAACGGATGTCGACGCTCTTCGGTCTACTGATATTGCCGACTATGCTCTTGAAGCTTTGTCCAAGAGCCGTATTAAACGGGTACGAGTCGTTGGCCGCCGAGGACCCCTACAGGTGAGTGCACAATGTTTATAGTTGCATCTTAATACTGATCATATGGTTTTTAAATAGGCCTCTTTCACAATTAAAGAGATTCGTGAATTGTTGCAACTGCCCTCCGTTGCATTTGACCCGATTCCCAATGACGTTTTTCCTCCCGAGCATGTCGTGAACGCATTGCCTCGGGCGCAGAAGCGTCTGATGCAACTTCTTGGTAAAGGCTCTTCCAATAGTTCGCATGAATCAACCAAATCCTGGTCATTGGACTTCCTTCTCTCTCCACACTCTCTCCATTGGTCACCGATCCACCCACACCATCTCACCCATGCCAAGTTCTCTCGCAACGAACTCGATGCTGCAGACCCATTCAACCCAAGCTCCAAGGTTACACCCAAGTACCTTTCCAATGGAGAACCTGCGATGGTAAACCTTCCCGCTAGTGTCTTCTTCCGCAGTGTCGGTTACAAGTCGCTACCCTTACCCGGTCTCGAAGACATTGGAATTCGGTTTGACGATCAGCGCGGTGTGATTCCCAACGATGGGTTCGGTCGAGTGAGGAGCCCTTCGAGCGCAGGTGAGCAGCAAAAGCTGCCCGACGGTTCTATGATTACCCATTTGCCCGGCTTGTACTGTGCCGGGTGGGTCAAACGTGGTCCAACGGGGGTCATCGCTTCGACCATGACCGATGCCTTCACTACAGCCGATTCAATTATACAGGATCTTGCCACTCACGGTGGCTTTGGCTCATTGCTTCATTCACCCGGTCACAGTAGTGGTCTTGGTTGGGATGGAGTCAAGGCCGAGGCAGAGCGTCGCGGGCTCCGGCCAACATCCTGGAAGGATTGGCAGCGCATCGACGCCGTTGAGCGGGAGCGCGGTCAGCAAAAGGGCAAGATTCGTGACAAAATAGGACGTGTGGAAGAAATGCTCGAGGTTCTCGATTGACCTCCCCATGTAAATTAGATTTTAGACTTTTTGGCCTCCATGTACAGTACCCCAACCCTCATCTCTTCGAAATATGATTCGGCCTGTGTAGTACCTCGTGCCCAGATTCTTGTTGCCCTATTCATCCTGAGTCCCGATTCCACAGTCGCTGTCCTGGACCAGACTATAGGTTGCCGTCACACGACCAAGGTCGACGCCTTGGTTGTCAGTCAATTGGTTGAACGCATCAAGCCCGATATTGAATCCGCTGGAAGCGGCGTCAATCGCAAGGACATTGATGGTCTTGTCAACGCTGCCGGCTTGGTAGTGCAGTTGGTAGCACTTACCACAATTGCTACTTCCCTGGTCCGAACGTCCACTAATGGTCGGCGAGCCACCGATAAGAGGATAATTAGGCAAGCCACCGAATGTACTTTTGGACGACTCATCAATCTTTGTATTGTGAAACATATATTATCAAGGGATCACTTACTGGTACTTGCTCTCAAGACCATATTCTCCATCTGAACAGCTGACGGTATTGAGAGAGGTGCTCTCGACGTCGTACCTTTGGTCATAAGACACGGACACTTCCATCGCCGTCGTGGCCGAGACAGCTTCCGCAAAGTGGAAAGTAGCCAGGATAGAACAGGTGATTACATTGATGCTCTTCATTGTTAGCAAGAGACCTTAATGATTCCAGGTAGTGAATGACTTGAAGACAGGATTGGAAGGATGGATATGAAAGTAAAGATGGGTGTGATACGGTAGTGATCAACTACTATATTTATATATTCATGATCCAGCCAGTGTACCTCTGAATCAAGTACCCCTCAGGTCATATGCAAAGCTCAAACACACCCAATGCAGGTCTCAGATGCCCAAGTGACACACTCAAAACAAGCATCCTGCCGACTCTGCGATTTAGACAGCAAGGTCGCTGCATTGAGGCAAAGTGGGCGGTACGGTGTGAGGGTCTAATGAGAGGCGGTGGCTCAAATCCATCCCGGGCGCGGGGTGCATTGTGGCAAAGGTAGCTCATCTGCACTATCCACGTGTACTAATGCGAATAGAATGAGGCATGGAAAGCTCACGACACATCTGACTCTAGTGAGGTTGCATTGTGAACCACACCGGGACGGATCAGGCAGGAAACACGTATGACTAACGTATTCCACGGCAAACCCGCCACCACGGCAAACCCGCCACCCCATCAACATTCGCGTCCCCATGCACCACCCACCACTTTGAATCCCCCATTATGCCACCAATACGGTCTGAAAAGAAGCAGGATTCTATCCAACGAGAAGGTAGGATTGAGCTTGCAATTCAGGCTATTCAGAATAAAGATCTTCCCTCTATTGCTGCCGCTGCGCGCGTCTACAATGTGCCGCGGTCGACCGTACGCGACCGGATCAATGGCTGCAGTTCAAAGGCTACCACACGCGCCCATACCTATAAGATGACCCATTTAGACGAGGATACGCTTACCCAGTGGATTCTGTCTATGGACGACCGCGGTGCAGCCCCGAGGCATGCTATGGTACGCAGAATGGCTAATATTCTCCTCGCGGTAACCGAATCTGATACGGTCGGCGTGAATTGGGTTGGAAGCTATATTAAGCGCACACCGGATATTCAAATACGTTTCTCGCGTCGATATAACTATTCACGCGCAGAGCAGGAGGATCCAAGGGTATTAAATAAGTGATTTAAGCTTATTAGGGACACTATTACGCGCTATGGTATTCCGCCTGATGATATCTACAATTTCGATAAAACAGGCTTCGCAATAGGCCTCGTTTCTACCGCAAAGGTAGTTACTAGGGCTGAATACTATAGCCGTAGATCTGTCTTACAGCCAGGCAATCGTGAATAGGTGACCGCAGTGGAAGCAGTCAATGCTTTAGGCTGGGCTTTACCGCCATTAATTATATTTAAAGGCAAGCGCTATATTAAATCATAGTTCCACGATACCCCAAGGGACTGGCGCTTTGAGGTTTCTCCGAATGGATAGATATCTGATGATATTGGGCTTCGATAGCTTCAAAAGCTTTTTATTCCCTTAACCGCAAGCCGGATACGTGGTCGGTATAGGCTATTAATTCTTAATGGTCATAGAAGCCACCTTACGCCTGAATTCGACCGCGTATGCACTGAGCATGACGTTATCCCGATATGTATGCCACCGCATAGCTCGCATCTATTATAACCGCTAGATGTGGGCTGTTTCGCAGTTCTCAAGCGGTCATACGGTCGCCTAGTAGACCAACAGACGCGTATAGGTATAAACCATATCGATAAGCTTGATTTCCTTGCAGCCTACCCACGCGCACGCGAAGACGCATTTCAGGCTAGAAGCATTCAAAATGCATTTAAAGCGACCGGTTTAATTCCTCTAAATACGGCAGAAGTTATTGATAGGCTCAATATTTAGCTTCGTCCGCCTACACCACCAGACCGACCATTAAGCCAATCAAGTATCTATTGCCCTAAAACACCAAGCAATATCAAACAGCTTTCGAAGCATAAAGCATCAGCAAAGCGCCTTATTAAGTACCGGTCTGATAGCCCACCTACACCTACGAAAGAGGTATTTGACCAGGCTTATAAGGCTTGCGAAAAGGTCATGAAGCGTATCCTTCTACTAGAGCAAGAAGTGGTTGATCTACGCGCTGAAAACTATAAAAAGAAGAGACGAAAGGCCTTATCTAAAAGGCAAATACAGCGCGATGAGGGCTTATTTGTTCATGAAGCCCATAAGCAAGGCATTAGTCTACCAGGTGGTTTAGAAGGTAGTGGGCAGTCCACCGCACCACCCACACAGACGGCTTCGGTGCCCGGTGCCAGCACCAACAGACGGCAATATAAATGCAGTGTATACGGAAAGCCTGGCCATAGGGCTAATAGATGTCCAGATAGGGTTTAAATTGAATATAAGGGCGTTGGGGTTATCTAAATGCTTCATGGATATAGAATTAAGTGGGTGGGGTGGCGGGTTTGCCGTGGTGGCGGGTTTGCCGTGGAATACGTTATCGGCCGCATCGAGGTAACTTTGACTTATGTTCATTCCAAAACGAACCTTCAGACGAGATGTGTAGACGTTTTGAGTAGAGTTCTTGTTTTGAATGAAATAAAAAAAAAAAAAAAAAAAAAAGAAACTGAAAGTAGAGGTCCAAATTAAGTTGCATGCATGTTCGGCCAAAAAAATAAGAGTAAAAAACAAACGTCCCCGGGAAGGCTCGAACTTCCAACCTCCTGATTAACAGTCAGACGCGCTAACCAATTGCGCCACGGAGACGATTTGATGGGAAAATAGTGAAGGATTTCAAATTATATTGCGCAAAACAACATGGCAAGGCACCCACACTAAGGGACATCAATACCGTGAAAATATTGTTTCGGTCGAGGCCTTGGACAATATGACTTCTACAGCGTCTGGTCATCACGGATGGATCATTCTCATTTTACCAGTGTCGGTCCTGCCGAGTAGCCCATGGGACTGGGAGTTCTTGATGATCATCACGCCTTGACAAGGAGCTTTCTCCGTATCTCAGATGGCTTCGGGATCCAACGACCTCAACTGATCATTGCCATGGACCGAAACCTAAGCAATGCTTAACGTAATTGATCAGCACGAGGGAAAACTCTCTCAGTGTGTTGGAAACCTGTAAATATTGTCATTCAATCAAGCTTCTGCCATCTATCGGATGAAGGCCACCAATCAATGCATCGTGATGGTGACCACAACCCGGAGGTTTGGACGAAACGGGCAAACCCTTATATAAGCTTTGCAGCCCCAAAGAGGACGAGTCGAGGCTCGCAAAATAAGGTCGCGAAAATCCGGTCTACTGATGTGAGTTTAGCGTCAGATCGTCACGTTCCCCTATTTCCCTGTCCACGGAACTTGACGGCACCTGTGCAATTGCATCCCCTGAGCTTCAGGGTCAAAACCTTCACATGCCATCGTACCAATCTCTTTCGCTCATTGTAACTCGTTGTGTCGAAGCTGGCATTCGCACTCCACACCTCGGCTGGCTTGGCTAATAGTCATACTATCGTTTCGGCGTTGACAAAGTTACAGCTGTGCGCTTGCGCCTCTCATCTTCTTGCGTTTAACCAGGGATTAAGATTCGATGGCGTGAAACGAGACGTTTAGTGTTTACCTAGGATTCGCCCGCTAAGAGGATCGTGTGGGCATGCATCCGCCATAGTGGGGGTCCAGATCCACTATCACGATCGATCAACGTCGCATTTTCTAGGCTCTTCAGGTGCCAAAATTTCATGGTGGGGTGGGTAAAGTTCGGCAGAAGTGCCCTAATTGTTCAGAATTCGACCCGGCCAAACATGATCCAGAGATTCATCCACTACTTCCCAAAGTGGTATACAATCTTCCATTCACAATTTCCTGGCTGAGCTTAGTTAGATGCACTTCAATGGTGGCGAACCATAGATATGTCTCCTATCCCTTTTGCCAGTGGGTGATGTCCTGCTCAGGAGCTAAGTAGACGCCAAGGAAGCCTTCGTTGCTTAGCATAGAATTGGTGGAGCATCTTTGACGGGTACAATCTGCTGGTCCCGACACTCTAGTCTTTAGGAGCTAGGACAGAAACAATCTCGGCAGAATTTGGCTGCATCCTTATACCAGCATTGATCCCTCCCCCTGGACCCTGGAGAAATTTTAATTCCCGGCCTGTTCCGTACAGAACCCTCATCTACCTTGGTCATGCTATCCATATTGCGTTCCCTGGCCTCCAGGGATAGCGGCGATGCTCTTGCACGCCGCTGGGAGTTCCGTGATGAAGCCCCGCTGAAAGGTAGCGACCGTTCGCTCTTTATTGCCATGGGATTTTTCGGCTTACTATCCTTGGTCTCGACATTTTCGCTCTTATCCTTCCTTACCTATCGATTCATTTACTGGCAGCGTTACTACAAAAGCCCACTCGGCAAGAACCAATACGTGGTCCTCATTTACCAACTTCTGCTCGTCGATCTGCAACAAGCCCTAGCCTTCACAATTAGTCTGTATTGGGCGTCTCATGGCAGCGTACAATTCGGAACACCTGCCTGCTATCTACAAGGATGGTGGATTCAGACCGGTGATCCTGGCAGCGGTCTATTTGTCCTATCTATCGCCTTTCACACGGTAGCTGTCGTACTGCGTGGGCGGCAATTACCATTCAACATCTTCGTATACTGTGTCATTGCACTGTGGACGTTCATTCTCATTCTGGGCTTCATTCCAGTGGGCCTCTACGGCTCAAAATCCTTTGTTATCTCGGAAGCCAATTGGGTAAGTCCTCTCTCTGCAGCATCGGAGAGGCTAAGTTGACCGAAATGGCCATACAGTGCTGGTTGAGTCCCGAAAACGAAAACGAACGTCTCTGGGGACACTATATCTTCATCTTCCTAGCCGAGGTACATCCAAAACCCAATTCCTCCAAAGATGCTGTTGCTCATTGTTTTCTAGTTCCTCAATCTCATTCTCTATGGATTGCTCTTCACATTCCTCCGCCGCAGAATGCGCCAAGCCAAGCAGTTGCGTCGAGGTCAGCAAGAGAGTCTCCACCGGCTGAACCGAGTGGTCGTTTACATGGTTGTCTATCCGCTTGTGTACTTGGTCTTGTCACTGCCGCTTGCTGCTGGCCGTATGGCTACTGCTCGTGGTAATCCTCCGGGGAAGACCTACTTCGGTGTGGCTGGCTGCTTGATGTCACTCTCAGGTTTCATGGATGTCGCAGTCTACACTCTCACTCGTCGCCATTTGATCATCGATACTGAGCATTCTACTACGGACCGGAACTACGATGGAACGGATTCTCAATGGCAGACTCAGGTCACAACCACCGTTGGTGCTCAGTCCAAGAAAGGCGGATACGGCAAAGGATCTCGATTTGGCTCCAAATGGCATCGCAGTGCACCCAATTCGGACAAAGAAATTAGAACTAGTCCCTTTGAAGGATCGACGGAAGAGATCGTTCCCAAAGATGGCGTGGAAATGTCTGATTTCGGAGGTGTGTACCAAGAAACAACCATCGAGATCTCTCACGAACCCGCCAACTCGGCGGAGTCGGTCGCGCAGAATGCGCATCACAGCGGTTGATGGGTTGGTTACGCTATATGATTCTCGCCTTGGGCTTTACTGTAAATATGATCTAATATTATTCGGCGTCTTGCCAGTTACACACAATCATCTTGTCTTGATACGCAACTTGTGATCCATACCTAGATTGTACCTCACACGCACTCTCCCCCACAAATTTGTAATTTTCTTGAAAGAATGTAACGAATTGACCATAAGCGAGAGCAGCATCCGAGAAAACGCGCACGGCAAAGAAATCGGCAAATAATTCAGGGGTGGCGAGATCTGCGAGGGTCATTGTGGGTTTCAGAACCACTCCTCAAACAAACTCACGATTCTTCATCGGAGGAAAGGCTAGGGCAGAGTAGTATCAATGATCGACAAGCTGATCAAAGCCTGATCTCAAGCTTGGTCCTGCCCAGCGGCTCAGGCCACCTGCCACCCTGCTACGGAGCACATAGTTCAGTAGTAACTTCCCCACTGCATCTTCTACATGCACGTAAGTGTCCTCCCCGTGCCGCTTGCACGCTTTTATTTTCTTGCAAAAAAAAAAAAGACTCCACTCCAGCGAAAGATTTAGCTTGTGGCGGATTCACATGTCATCATGCTCGGTTGTTTCGTCGAACATTGACATTTTCCAAAGTAAATCAACGTTTCCGCGCCCATTGACCCAATTTAGAAAACCAAATACGTCGTGTCTCCTTGAACGCTCAGCTCTGCATCAGTACCGGTATTAATCTTATACGGGTCCCATCAGATTCCAGCAAATAGCTGACCTGCTGTTGGCATTGATCGACGGTCCCTTTTCAAGCAAGTTGGTCTCGGCCGCTTGCCGAGATGATGATCCACAACCCGCCCCCAAAAGTCTTTCCAGGCCGAACCGAAATATGTTCGAACACACGAAACGGGTCGAAAATAAATATTTCGGACGGGAACCGGTTCAGGAGAACAGTGCGCGTGAACGTGCCAGATCGACTCCATATACCCGACTAAGCGCGGACTAGTAGAATTGGGTCCCACTGTGGATTCGAAGGTCCGACATTGGCAGGGCCCGGCCTTGTTTCCCCTTTCATATCAGATTGATGCGCAGCGTCGACCATCTGACGTTTCTCGCAACGTCTGATATTTTCACTCATGAAATTGTCAGGTCATCTTCATTGCCGCGCGCGTCTTACTATCGCTTCTCACTTTGCCTTGACGCTGCGCCACTTCACGCCAAGCGCCGGCAGTACCATGGCACAGGACCGCGCCACCGGCAATACGAACGCCTGGTGAAGTGCCACATTGTAGACGAATAACACCGTACCAGGTTGGTCTTCGGAGACCAGATCTGCTAGACCTGTTGCACCGGCTTTCAGAATGGCACTGGAGTCAATACCAGAGATGCAGGGCAGGATTCGAGTCAGCGAATTGCCATATGCCATATAGATTCTGACTGACGGCCACCCAGACAACACCTCGCATTGATTGAAAGAGGAACATCAGAGCCACTCCAATTGGGGACATCTGCTTACTGGAGGACGGTCTGTGTGGTCAGAGGCGGTTGTTGCATGCCTGAGCCTGGTCCGAACCCGAAGATCTGGTATCCGATCCAAGCCAAGTGGTCCGTACCGACAGTGAAGGTAATCAGACCCGACCCGTGGTCATGAAAATAGTCGCCAGCATCCACAGTACGTAGAATCCCGTGGGCGAGATAAATGCCCCAGAAAGAATGTTGATAGCCACTGATAACAGCACCGATGGTTTTTGTCTACTCCTGACTCCACTTCGCTGGTACCTTTGACACCCTCGAACCGTAGTGGTAGAGTATAGAGTCTTGATAATCATGGTTCCAGAGACGCATGATGTATAGACTGCACCAAATGCAGCACCCGCGCTGCTTGATGATCTCGCGGTGGAATTGTCGCATCTTATTTTCGCCAAATTTGAACAAAGCCAAAAGGGATGAGCATGATGCCCGGCAAAACGAATAAGGTAATTACACGAGCATCGTCCCCGGCGTAGGAAGCGGAGCCCCACTGAAGCGCCGGCAGTAGACAGATCGCCCCTCGCAAGAATAGGAGTTGTACCCAATTGGTCAAGTCGGATCAATTGGCGCTGTACTGTGGCTGTAATAGAGCGGGGAGGGACATGAAGAAACAGCCCAATCATAAGGAAAATAACACCTCCGATCGGAAGGCTAGAGGGAAATGAAGCATTTAGCGTTTTTTTGGTCTTACGGTAGGTCCGAAAATTAACCCAGTTGATGTAGAAGCACCATCGCCAAGCCACTTGATCGGTGAAGACCCCTCCGAGCAGAGGCCCGGCGATAGACGAGACACCAAATGTGTAGCCCATCAGGCAAACATACATTGGGCGCTTTTGCAGTGGTGGCACTGTCGAAATCATGATTGTTGACCCATTGTAAACGCCAGCTGATCCAATTCCAGCCATTGTTCGGCCGATGAGGATCATCGTAGAGCCAAGTGCACCACCACTAAAGGCTGATCCAACTTCAAAAACGCAGGCAGCAGCTAGAAATAACATTTTGGTCGTAGAGAAGGTATAAATCATCACATATGCGCTTATTTGGAGATGGCGACCTGTGCACTTGGGAAACTGAGATGATAAAAGGCCCTAATGGGTTACGAATCATCTCTGAATATCTCTCATGAAATGCCATACATTGATCTCCCCGGGACACCTCCTTTACTGAGGGTACATCCGTGTTCCCGTCTTCACTGGCTTCAAAATGCCCGCCATTTCCAATTCACGAATGAGATTCACCAACATGAAATCACAGCCCCGAGATGCTACAAAGCTGACGGTAACCGGCATATACTCGGTCTTGAGTGAGATAGTAGAGTTGTAAGGAACCTCTCCAACGGGCACGACGAAATCAGGTACAGCTGCCAGTGGTCCTATGCGCCCGTCAGAGAAACCCATTGGCGGTGCTGTAGGAGCACTAAACCAAACGTCAGCCGAGAAAGTCTTTCAATCGAAGGTATTCTCAACATACCCGAAATAAAAATTGCGGTATTGTGTTTCGCCTGTAGTATACGGGTACAGATAAATGCCCTCAGAGCAGGTTTCTTTGTGAGCCACTCCGAACCCATCTGTTTCCCACCAATCTTTGAAAATGGTCTTGTTCGTCAATGCTACCTGATAGCCTGCGTCTCCTTCATTATCCTGACCCCATGTCCATCGGGCCAAAGGTCCTGGATTGATAAAGGGACGGCGACCGTCGTGCTTCTTAGCATAGTCTGCATAGAACGGAAGAGCAAGATGGTCGTATTGATAGACCGACACGAGGGTAGCATATGTCTGCATCAGATTAGCACTGAGAGCGAAAGGTCGAAGGTTCCTTACCGTATTCAAAAGATCCGATATGTCACTTGGCGCGTCAGAGGGATGAGTATTCTCCCAGTGAGTGGCGATATCCACGTGCTCCCTCTTCGTGCCCAGGAACTTTTCCAACTTGACGACGAAGTTTTCGAGAAGCGCTCCAGCATCGGTACTCACATTTGGGAAAGAAGAGTCTGCATAGTAGATCCGCTTCGGATACCTTTGGTAATCAGTAAAGTTTTGATACCAAGCATGAATGACAGTATGCCAGGTTTCCGCATTGCGCGCGAATACACCTGCTGTATCCATGGCGTCGCACAGTGGAAGAACTTCATCGAGATCCACAGCTCCGGTCGAAGGTCGATTGGCATAGAGTCCTTGCATTCCTCCAGGGCTACGCATGGAGCCACCTGTATCACTACCAACAGCAATATCAAGCCAGTCATATGAGCCCATACCGGCTCCCGGACCAGAGGAGGAGCCACCTGGAGCTTGATAGCCATCTCCCTATGGATAAATCAGAACAGAAACAGGATTGACCAGATGTAGATCTTACTCTCGGATTAAAGGGGCAGTGAAAGTCCACCCAATCTGCCGTAGGATTGTCGCCATTGGCAAACTGGACTGTTCCCATCTTTCCCACGATTACCGCACCCATATCAATCAAGCGCTGTAGGGCCGAGCCTGTAGCATTTCGAGGAGCATATAGGTCGTGGAATGCGCGGTTTCCACCACTCGTTCGAAGCCCTTTCAGGTGGAAGATATCCTTGACACCGAGACGCAGCTTTTGAAGTTCGGTCAAAATTCATATCAGCGAAAAGAAAGATTCTGTAACTTACTCCAGCGAGAGGTTTGTCCAAAGTGGGGGTGTAGTACAATCGAGAAGGCACAGCAACACTCTTCGTCATAGCACCCTTTACTAGTTAGAGTTTTTTGTACTTCGGCTAGAGTAAATAGAAGACCTACTTCTGTAACTGCTGGTAACGGTTTGAAGCCACCATTTCCATCACTGATAGCTGCCTCAGTGAAGGCCAATTGGTGATCAGGATAGAGCCGAAAAGCTTCATATATTGAACCAGTACTTGCCGAAATAAAGTATGGGCCCTGCGGGATGTGGCTATTGAGATTTGCCCCAACTACATGCTTCTGCGGATGGTAGCTCGATGAAGCGACCATGACCGTATTCTCAAGGCTTGGAATCTCAAGATGCCCTCGTCCCTCTCCGTCATAGCTCAAGAAGATGGCTTTATCATTGTCAGTACAGTCCAGGATTGAGAGAGGTCATGCAGAATCACATACCCTCCATAAATCCATGCTGAAAAACATCATCGGATTGAGTGAAGTTCGAGATGACTTCTTCCATGTCAACATATGTGAACTTGTCTTTGTCCGACCGGATGACTGTGAGTGGGATGAGGTCTCCATCGGTGGATGTCAAATTGAAAGCCGGTAGAGGAAGAAGCGCCGAGACGGCAATGCCTCCTGCATAGTAGTTGATACCATTCAGAACAACCAATTTGCCATTGTCGACAATTTCCGCGTATGATAATGTAATGCAGTTGAAGAGAAGTGAAGCTACTAGAAACAGATTGTGATTTAAGCAGCGTTCCAACAACATGGTGAAGTCGTTCGAGCTACTAGAGTACGAATGGTGCTTCCTGTGGCTTGCTCAAGAAATGAAAGCTCCTTGAGCAAAGGAGGCGCTGTGAGGAGCTATTTGGAGTTCTGCTCCATCATGCTTTGAGCCTGCATTTGGAGAAGACAAGATTGCACCGGGCTTGGCACCCGGCAACAATCCATAGTTATGCAATGTCCGGAGATATGAGCCGGGTGGATGTAGCATTGGCACAGTGATAGATAAGAGATACCCCGCCTGTCATCCCCTCACAAAGAGCCCCAGCCATCTAAAGACTTGCTAATTGAATGGGCTTTATGTCGCATGACTTGGGAGACCGCCGAGTCTGTACTTGCCAAATTAGATCTCAGATCTCAGCAACGCAAACTTTGTGAGCGTAGCCACGGAGGATCTTGATTGATTGTGTTCAATAATCCCAAGAGATTTCGGAGTAGTTATCAAACCAACTTGGCATTTGGAGATTGTTCCTGATAGTCAGTGAGAAAGTGGGCCGTGCCTGACGCCAATCTCTTATCTCGCCGCCAATTAGCCGATAAGCACTAAAAGTTGGAGACTTGTGCCTGACCCCAACAGAAATGGAAACCAAGATTATCCTGCATCAGACAACGGAATGCTCGAGCCTGGCTATTATGACATTTTTCATACCTTGAACGTGTGAAGTCGACCCAATAAATGAACATATGACCCCGCTTTCGATCCTGTGAGTCACGAAATGTCTATCACGGTTGCCTGACATTTGTCGCATTGAGTATTCGAGGGCAGTAATCAAACCCCTATTTGACTTTGCATTACCAATCAATCCAAGTCCAAGGTAGTATTGCAAGCTCATCCTTAGACGTATCTATTTTTGTCTATAGCTAAGTATGAGCCCCTCAACTTCCTTAAAGAAAAGGTAAGACTTTTTTCTAGAGATAAATAGTTTATTCCTTTAGGTACAATTTAATATCTATAATATACAGTACGTCTTTAAGATAGAAATAGACTAGTAACTACCTAATTGAATTTCGGGTACTACTCCTTTTTCTCTATTTATAATAGAGCTTTAGGAACGGTCCGTACGGCCTCGATAGGATATCCGTGCGGTAGTATTTGTTCCTTTTCTTCAAGCATGTTCATCGCCCCTTCCAGATCATTCTGCTCGACGAATGCTTCGTTGTGTTAGCGACTCTTCACTGTAAGATCTTAGGATCGTGTCCACTCTGTCAACCTACGAGCTGGAAGTGATTTTTCGCTGTTTTCTTCATTAAACTTGACGATATCTGAAACGCTTGTTACAGAGCACTCGTGAAACGAGCGAATAAACCTAGGGATGCAGACATTCTTAAAGTCCCAATCTGGAGGAGGTTAGCCATCCCAACTTCATCTGATGCTGCAGTGACCTACATGCGATTGGCAATATAGTAGTTGGTAAGACTGAGGGGTCTTTGCAATGGATTGGGTACTTAAGAGGACAGCCCCTGCTTCGCAGAACGGAAACCGTCTCTTTATACTCGTCTACCTAGAATCAATTGTTAAAACTCTTAGTGTTTTGATGCGATGGGAGTGACGTACCATCTGCTCTGCTGTACCCTCAAACTGCGAACAAAAGTCTGGCGACATGCTCCAAACTTTTGGGTCCAGGAAGCCCACCGAAAGACCTTCCCATGAACCCAATCGGGAGGGGGGATTGAATAGGCGACCGAGAAGAATCTCAGAAAGAACGCGAACGTCAGCTGCTGATTTTGCCATAGGGCCCGGTCTGTCGAAAAACTCCGTCATGATGTATAACCCAGTAGTATCCTGGACTCCGGTAGTAGGCTTGAGTCCGTAAAGGCCAGCGCGTGTGGACGGAGTCACGATGGAACCTATGGTCTCAGTGGCCATGGCAAGAGGGCTAAACCCGGCGGCCACAGCGACCGCAGAACCAGTAGATGAGCCCCCAGGAGCCCGAATAGTATCAGTATAAATGAATAACATCTGTAATCTTGTCTACTCACTGAGTGGCCTAGTATCTTCTCATTATGCTCTATTCTCCCTACATACGGCGACAAAGTCTGACCACCGTGAGCAGACCAACCGGGCATCATTATGGTCATTTTCATGCCAGCGAACTCCTAGAACAACGGTCAGTTCCATATAATCCCCAAGGATATAGAACGTCCACCGACAGTCATGTTAGCCTTTCTCAAGATGATCAAGCCAGCGTCAATCAGCCGCTGCGTGATAGCTCCATTCTTTGACGCTTTGGCCCCGATGAATGCATATGATCCAGCTGTGGTGCTCATGCCCAAATTCGACGCTGTGACAAAGCTGTCTTTCAAAATTATGGGAATTCCATGGAATGGGCCCCGGAATCGCCCTTTCTGGCGCTCCTCATCCCGAGCCTTGGCGATTTTTAGAACCTTCTCCCGAGGGGCAGGCGAGATCAGCGCATTGAGTGCAGGCTCATAGCGATCAATCTGTGCAAATATTCTGCCACAATTTGGGCGCTCGTAGTCTTGCTCGTTTTGAGCAGTTGCTGCAGGTCGACTGCGTTGGTCGTGAGGACATTGAAGGTCATTTCTGCGCTGAGGCTTGGAACTTGGTGGGGAGCTGAGAGGGGATATGAGGTTAGTGCCTCCCTTGGTGAATTTCATTTCAGCACAGTGCGAGCACGTGCTTGTCTGATGAAACACTCAAAATCTGAACCTTGCAGCCTGGTATTCCCGTGTATCTATTCGCAAGGCCCAAGACTAGTCAACAAAGCCACTGTGACTACTTCGAGAATCCAGACTTGAAGCTTACACAAATTCATCCAATCTTGCGCATGATGTTGAATTTCCCTTTAGATCCCCGCCCTTTTACTGACTGGAACTACTTTTCGACAGTGTCGAATACAGAATGCGAATTCACTTAGTCGACCAGCTTCAGATATTTTCGACACTTATGCGGTAGTCTTCTGCTCTCCAGCTTCCCATCTTGGCTTCTGAATAAGTAGTATAGAGTCACATCACCCTGACACGCAAAGACCATTCTAAGCGTCTTAATACAATGGTTCATATGGTGCCTGCGTGTCTTCTCTCCACCACTATAAGAGGACGCTTTGCTTTAGTCTCAATGATTTCAATAGAGAAACTGCCCCACAAGATTATGCCAATCTCTCTATTACCTAGACAGTGTCATTATCGACCGCGCCATTACTCATCAAGCAATATATCTAATGCGTCTCTTGCCCTCTACATCTCATTTGCTTAAGGTCTGACCTACCGAATTGTTACAGGGGCTCCAATAATCTTTCGATCTGACCAGGAAAGAAGCTTGCCCACCAAAAATAATCAGTCCTGATTAATTTCCATCAGAATCTACTTCGTGGTGCCAATCCAAATTATTTTTCCCGTCTACAACAGTGGCTTGAGAGCCAAGGTGTCTGAAAACCTTACTTGAAAAGAGTCTCACCCAGTTTCGCGGAGGATATTAGCCACGAAGTATCAGCGGATGTTGCCTGCTATTGCAGCAGGTGACCATACTGCATGACTCCTTACTGGTCAATTTGCTGATACAAGTAAGCAGGCCTCACCCGCGTGGACTGCAATGATGTTTTGAACAAAATACAAACATCCTTGTTGAGAAGCAGGGTATGCACAGCGCTGGCTCTACCCACACAATATTTGACGCTTCTTGTATGTGCAATGCCCAGCGGCGCCCAGTCCATGTTGGAGAACTTTGGGGTTTGGCCTTGCGTCCCGTGTTCATAGCGATATTTTTCACTTGGTATTTATCATGGCCAACAACCAATGACCGATGACCATTCGATCAAACGGATAAATTGTCATCCTGAGAAAAAAGTCATATTACGTGCCAGTCGAGGCTTAGCCATGCGCCTAGCTCCAAGTGCTGAGGTGATGCAATCCAATGATCGAAAACAATCGTGGTTGCCTAGATCGACCAATTTGGTAGATTGTTTCAATCTAATGATCCCAGGATGTGGGCTTGGTGCGCTAGTAATAAGCTCTCGGCATCGCCACAGACGGGCGAGCGTATTCCCAAACAGACTTTAGTGAGCGGGGATCCAACTCCCCGATAGGCCTCGTTCTCGTATCGGCCCGACCTTGTGTCGTCCCACCATGGAACGCTCCCTTAGGAAGTTCGAATGAAGTTAAAGGTCGTGGCAGGATCGCGCAGACCGGTAGATCAGTTCCCCAGACGTAGCCGGTGACTGTGGAGGCACATGAAACCAGTCAAGAGTTCGGAATTTTCACAGGACTCTCTCTTCTTGGACCCTTGCGCCGATGATGATCACAATGAGATACTAGATCTGGCATATGGAAGTTTGCCCATTACAGGAAGTGTTGGGCTGAATTGGTCACACCGATCTCACCGAAGGAAGTGACTACGAGGAAGGTCCTTGGCTCGAATGAGTTCAGTCTCCCAGTTGATTTGCAAACACACGTGTTCATTGGCGATACTGTGTAACGAGTCTCTATCTATTGGCAAACGGCTATTTATTGGATTACGAGCCCGTCCTTGACTGTCAGTTTGGAGTCAGTGTATCTTTTTTTCTTCTTGAAAATGCTCACCCACAAAACTCTTCATTTGCTCATTGGGGCACTTTCAGTCACTGCAACACCATTTGCAAGTTTTGCTCCCGCCGAAGATAATACCCTGACCTACAGTGTCCATGTCCCACAAGATACCGCGACAGCTGGAGCAGGTCCCATATACATTCAGCTCAATGCCACGAAGCAAGTGACGTGGTTTGCCCTAGGTCAGGGTACCTCAATGATCGGAGCGAACATGTTCGTGGCGTATACTACAGGAAATACTGTGACCGTCTCACCCAGGCTGGGTAAAGGTGAAATCCAACCTCTTTACAACGAAAATGCCACGATTAGCACTATGGACGGCACCGGAATTCACGATGGAGTCATCACTGCCAACTTCCGATGTGACAGTTGCATTTCGTGGCAGGGAGGAAGCCTAGACCCAAACAACTCTCGGAGCAATTGGATTTGGGCTGTGAAGTATGGGAAGCCATTGGGTTCCAATAGTCTGTCGGCGAATATTCTTCAACACGACAATGTGGGCCAAGAGATTGTGAACATGAAGCAGGCAATAGGGACGACGTCTCCGAATCCTTTCTTAGATCTATCTACGTCATCAGTGGGTGACACGATGGGTATCGGCCCGCAGATCAATCGCGAGATGTTAGACCGGATGAGAAAGGCACACGCCGTACTCATGACACTGGCTTTCGCTCTTCTGTTCCCGTGCTTTGCTTTGATCTTACATCTATTGCCATCGGGTACCGTGGCCATTCATGGAACTCTGCAACTATTTACACTTGCCGTGGCGATTGCAGGGATGGGAGTAGGGATTGCCATGGCCAAGGATCTCCAGCTTCTGGGCCATTATCATCCGGTGATTGGAATAGTAGTGATCGCCGGTCTAACAATTTTTCAGCCGATGATGGGATGGTTGCAACATCGACACTTCCGCAAATTGGGCGGCAAAGGACCATATGCTCCTTTACACCGGTGGTTTGGGAGGATCATGATCCTTATTGGAGTCGTCAATGTTAGCTTGGGATTCCGGCTGACCGGGATCGGCATGTCTGGTGCTCCTCGCGCCGTAGTAATTGCCTACGGCATAGTGGCTACGGTGATTGGGTTGGGGTACATTATGGTGATAATTGGGAGAAAGAGAAGACATGTTATGGGATAGTGAACCATCCCATTTGGTAGTCAAGTACCTCTATAATATGAGTTGGAATTCTGCTTTCGCACTATTCGTAGTGATTATAAACTAATTAATCATGGTACAGAAAATAAAGGAATCTATATATTTATTTCTGTCCTTCTCAACCTCTTTCTATTTAGTCTTCGGTGGCTGAATTAGAGATCTGCATGATGATCAAGCCCCAGAGATCTTTTTTTTTCTTACGCTCATTAGGAATTTAGAGAATCTGCGGCGACACATCTAGATTGAGTGCTTGAATCATAGCGAAAGGTGCAAATTATACCGAGAAGGAGCAGGGTTTGTAGGGATCAGCATTTACCCCAGAGAGGCACGTGCATGACATTTATCCGGGGCTTCAGACCTCAAATTGTTAGTTGTCAAACTTCCCACGTCCAAAGCTGTATGCGGCATGTGCAATCGAGCCAATAATTGGCACCGTTGAAATCGTTGCCCGAGAACTGTCCGTGATAGGCTGTGACCACTGTCGCTAAGCTCTGACTAGTCCTGAGAGGGTCACGGCGGAGCTGGAAATTCCCGATTGCGACCCGATCGGCGCGATCGTTCCATTACCGGCTCCTGCTGTGTTGAGGGTGTTGAGGGGTTCAAGCGGGCCGGTAATTTAGACCAAATCAAGTTGTTTTAAATAGCCCGAGCAATCCAGTCAATTGAGGGTCTCAACCTGTTTATTCTTCCAGGTATTTTCCCTGTCCGGCACGGCTCGAGGCACATCATGAAGTCCGCCAGCGACGATTCGCCAGCCAAGGCCGACGACCCTCGCAATCTTCCTCAAATCGAGGTTTTGGATAAATCCGATCAACCCGTCGCTCCAGATCAGTTTAACGAAAAATACCGCACGACTCAGACGGAGATCTGGGCCTACTACGCGTGCGTGTGATATGAGATTTGAAGAGGGCATCCCTTAACGTGGAGACAGCTATTATGTTGGGAACAATGGACTATCCCTGTTCAGTGAGTCTTGACCTACGAACTTAGGCCAAAGTCTAACAGCTATGCTCCCAGACTTCGGCCCTACTGCGTTTCAAAATCTGTTGTCCCAAGCCGCATCGCCCGAGGGCTATCGATTCGCCGGGCGCCTGCGCAGCGTCAACAGTATCGTGCTCCTATGCAATGGCATTTCCTTTGCCATTCAGACAGTCGTTTTCCTAGTTATCGGCAGTTTCGCCGATTTCGGCACTTGGCGATCCAGCATTCTCATCGGCCTGTCATTAGTCGCATATGGCGTTGGATTCGGATGGCTGGGTGTGCACACTACGGACAAGGTGAATGTCGCTATAGGGCTGTATATCGTAGGCCTTATAGCGTACCAAACCACGCTCAGCTACTGGACTGCAGCTTTCCCTTCACTCGCAAGAGGGACTGATGAGATGAGAGACAAGGCGGACGCTTATCAAAACGGAATCATCACGCGTGATGACTACGACTTTGCTGATATGCTAATGCGTAGCCGCCTCGCCAACGTCGCCTTTTATGTCCAGTCTGTAGCCGAAGTGTTTATCCTGGCGATTATCGTCGGCATAATGTTTGCCCTACACGTCAATGAGAGCGAGGCGAACAACAACTGGGGATTGAGTGTGCTAATTGCATTTGCGTCTGGTGTCTGGTTGCTGGTTTCTTTGCCCTGGTTCTTCCTTGAAAAGCGCCGCCCAGGGCAAGACCCAGGACGTAAAAGCATACTCATCGCTGGTATGTCCCAGCTGTGGTTTGCGATGAATCAAATATGGAAACTAAGGCAGAGTTTGATCTATCTAATCGGTGAGAAAATGTGGGTTCCCATCACTTTCGACTTTCATACTGATATGTTTACAAAGGTTATTTCTTGCTGGGAGACTCTCTGAACACAACCGTGACGGTAATCTCGACTTTGCAGAACAGTGTGGTCTCATACAACACCCTTGAACTCACATATCTTCTGATTGTGGGCATTGCCGCGCAGGTGAGCTTCATTCTAGAATAAGCTGATCTAGCTGCTCATATCAAAATATAGGCGGTCGGCATCTACGCATTCTGGTGGACCCAGCAGCGCTACCAATTGGGTACCAAGGCCATGTTCAATACGATTGCTGCCTGTATTGTCATACTGGATGGCTGGGGTAAATAATATCCTTATGCTCATAATGCTCTACGCGTCCCTAACCACCATTATAGGTATGATTGGGATCTGGACCGACAAATTCGGATTTCACAACGCCTGGGAATTCTGGGTAAGCATTTCTCCACACTTCAAGCACCAATACGGTACTAATCCAGTATATAGGTATACCAAGCATTCTACGGTCTGTTCGTTTGCCCCTGGTATAGTTATTCGCAGATCATGATCTCCGAAGTCACTCCACGCGGCCACGAATTCCTTTTCTTTAGTCTCTTCAGCATCATCGGAAAGACCTCATCTTTCATCGGCCCTCTTGTCTCTAGCGCCATTATCGACGCTAGTCCGACTGGAAATGTCTCGACTCCATTCTACTTCTTGTTTGCACTAAGCCTGGTTAGCTTTGGGTTCCTATTCATCTGTGTTGACCTGAAGAAGAGCCAGGTTGAGCAGGAGAAGTTCTTGCAGGATAAGCTGCGACGCCTGGAAAGTAGCTCATCTGAGCTCACTGAAAATCAGGTATAAGCAATGTTTCATCTTTGATTGCATATGACGGAGCGCTGGTATGGCATTGCATTCGAAGCAACTATGAGAAGCCATGTATGAACATTTATGAAGCCTCGGAGGTTAAAAGCACTTGTTTCGCGAGACTCCATTTTGCTCAATTTCGCTATGATTATGGGATCGATCACACCAGGACAAGGCTTTTTCGCCTGATGGGAAAAGAAGACCGATGAAGTATTTGATAAATGAACCTGATTTAGGTAGCTTTATGAAGTGGAAGTGATTTCAGTAGACGGTAGAACCACACCTCAGCCAATCAACACTGAGACCTAATTTCCCTAGACACGGATTAAGACTGTAAAATAGATGATTTCAATTTTCTCCCGTAACTAATCATACTAGTTTCTTGAGAGCTTTGAATAGAAACTTGTCGGAAGTGGAATAAAAGAGCTCTTGAAAGAGCCTTACAAAGAGCTATAGTTAAACCGCAGACTACTTGCATAGGAGAAGCAGTATTTCGTAGAGGTAGTTGGTCGCTAACATTCTGCGAATACCTTCAAGTCGATTTTGCATTGTTGCCATCAGTCGTCATACTCCTTGATCCCTTGCCAATGTCTCTTGATGAAACATTCCATGTTAGATATCTTCTTTCCCCTCTTTCAGAGCCTGGTCCAAGTCTTTTTGTGGCCGTACCTACTCGCTTGTCGCTACACATTGCACCCCTGCATCATTATCGGTCAAGTGATTTGGTACACTGTCGATGGATCCGGGTAGATGAGTCTACTTCCTTTTCAATCTTGTATGCCACAGATGTGAATCTTCTATTCTCCCCACGAAGTAGGAGTCTATCCTTCAAGGGGTTCATGGTCCAAGAGAATAATATAATATTGGTCATTTTACATACAGGCCCAGCCTATGGACACTGTAAAGAGGTAAGAAGAAACGAGGGAAACGCCAAACCCATGCACTGCCACAAGCGCCAAAGCTCAAACCCATAGACAAGATGATTACTCGTCGGAGGTGTCCTTGGACTTGCTCTTCTTCTTTTTCTTCTTCTCCTTGCGGTCGGCATCGTCCCCATCGGCCTCGGCTTCGGCCTCGCGCTTTCGCTTGCTCTTCTCCTTCTTTTCCTTTTTCTCTTTCTTTTCCTTCTTTTCCTTCTTCACAGGTCCATCCTCTTCGGGGGCAATGAAGTCCTTCTCGCGTTCCTTCATCTTCTCCTCGCGCTTGATGCGCTGACGCTCCATGACCTCCTCCTTTTGAGCACGATCCTTGGCCTCCTTGGAGAGGAAGTACTCTCCAGACTCGATCTGCAGATCCACCTTGCTCTTCTCCGGGGCGGGCGGGAACGGCGTATAAACCTTCTTCGACTTGTCGGTGACCTTGAAGGGCGTGTGGCGCTTGGACAGGGTGCGCTTCTTGAAGTTGGGCAAGAAGCGGTCCCACGATTCGTTGGCCAGTGTGGGGTCCTTGGCCAGCTCCCGCTTGATCATCAACTCCTTGATATGATAGATAGGATGGATATTGGCCATGCAGTCGTCGATAATTCGTCGCACCTCCTTCAGACCCTTGAACGGACCCATCACTGCCACTGTGTTACCCTGGACCATGATATATGTGCTCGTCAGGAGTTCCAACGCTTTGAGGGTGGAGCCGTTGGGGCCGAGGATACGCTGGCGACGCTTGACGAAGCGTTCTTTGTTCCGAACTTGGTTGCGGATCTTGATCACGTCGCAGGCCACGCCATCGTCCAGAATCTTCAGTGCTTGGGTGACGGGGACACTTCGGGAGAGGAGCTTGATGAGATCGCGCGCCTTGAGAATCGCGGCCGGGTCGTAGGTCTTGCGGGTTGTCTTGACGGTCATGCTACCCTCGACCAAATCGAGTGTGCAGGCGATGCCCTGCTTCTCCAGGGACTTGGTAATGACGGGCCATGCTTCCTTCAAGTATTGTTCGCGGTATTTGGGAAAGAGGGTCATGAAAGACGACTCCTCTACGAAGTTTCCGGCGGCATTGTCTTCGGGCTTGAATTCTTCGATCTGCATAGCGTTGGACAGTTAGTCAGAGAAAACAACTCTTTCGGGGGACTGTTCAGAGGTTAGATTTACCTTCCACTTGTCGATATCATCAGTATCCCACGGCTTTTCTTTGTTGTTATTGGAAGGCATGGTTGCGGTATGGGCGCAAACTGTGATGGTCCGCAGCTCTGAGAAATCCGCGCTCCAACTTTTTTTCTCCCCGCCGCTTTACCTATTTTGGAACGTTTGATGCCTTATATATCAGGCGACAAAGAATCTAGATCGGGCATTTGCATTGGGTCGATTTACTCTGAATACATATGAGGGATAAATTTCCCGGTTCTGGTTCTAAGTGTCCATGTGTTGCTCACATTTCCGAGCAGTATGTATGGCGTTGGCTTCTCAATGGCTCTTAACATATTCCTGCCTGTTCTACCGAGACTCGAGGTGCAAACTCTATTCCCTCAGTTCTTCAGAACATCGTTGACAGCTTACTCCTGATGTCTACTCTGGGCATATTGTTTCTTCAATGTCGGTATGCCCTGGCAACTAGTTGTGACCGCTTGCCTTGACGTTGGGACCCACAGTGACTGTATTGAAGAAGCTTGATAACAGTCCTCAGGATCAACTTCGGGCGACAAGAATCGCAGCAACCCAGACGGAGCTTAACTATGAAGCTTGCAGTCTCCTCAGCGGTTATCTTCAAGGTATGTTTTTCGCGTGTCTTGGTTCTGACGAACCTTTGCAGCCCCTAGAGGAAGGTTCATCGCATCGGCGATGGTCTCGGGTAGAGTCTGTGCTCACGATATTTCCCCAAGTGTAGTAAAATTGTCATTTAGAATAGCCTAAGCGTTGTGGTCATTGATCAGATATTCAATAGCGATCCAAATAAGCGAAGGTCTGAGAGCATTCCAGGATCAACCGCAGTGAGCTCGAACCCCGGCACCGCAATGGAGTGTCCCCTGAGTCAGGAAACTCCAACAACAGTAGCGTCCTCCACAGGCGGGCCTGCTGGCCCACGCCCACACTCTCTATTTTTCGTCCATGAATTGCTCATGGTGCTGCTCCGCGCTCTGATAGATGAGCTCTCAAGCAGCGGATCCCTATAGCCCCGGTAAATGAATGAGGGTCTGCGCTCAGGCGTTCAGGATAAGCTTTCGGGCGGTTGGTATCCAGGGATTGATTCATTAAAAGTAGGTAAACAGGGTTCTACGATCCACAGTGATCGCGATTAAGAGACTTCCACCATTGCTCCAAGTGGGACGTGAGCCTGAAGCATGAAGCCACTCCGTCAACTCTCTACTCCTAACTCATAGCGCACCTCATGTTTGGCGGCCCAAAGGCGAGAAACGCCTCCACGTTCCCCCGTTACCTTCCCGCCAGCTCGGGTCCGAGCCCCCCTGAACTTGTTCTCTCAACTCCATTGACCCAGAGGCTCATCTTTGCAACAAGGCCACGAGAGTGGGCTTCGTTATGGGCGCGGTGGTGACGCTACATGAGTCGTTCAGATCTGCTCGATCCTCCGATCCTCCGATCTGGGATCTGGAACTCTAACCCACAATGATCGAAGGAACCCTACCCTTCCAGACCAAACTCGGCGTCCCAAGTCAGAAAACTACAAGACATCCCGGTCAGCCTGGTCAAGATCGCCTTGCCCGACCATGCCACCCTGTCAGCCTTCTCGCAGCGAGCCGAGCAGATCTTCTTTCACTTTGGGGAACATCTAGTTCAGACGGTTCACAAGGTACAGATGGGAAAAAGAAACAATTAGTTTCACTAACCGTGGCTAATTCAACACGAATGACGCAGGTGCAAATGCGAGACTAGCAAAATTGAGTTGATGCTGTGGAGGAAACAATGCGCTGTCGAGAGTACGCCCAATGTACAAGCCGAATATAGCTCAAGATGCCTGCCTATACCTGTGACGGCTGTACACGCGGACATGAGGGCCGAGTCGCCTCTTCATGCCGGCTTTCGCCCGATGCAAACATATCTGTGCCGTCAGGATGACTGTCACTCATGTCTGTGGGGCACACTCACAAGGGGAAATATGCTTTGAGGGTCATATCTCTTGCCTCGTTTTGCGCCTGTTCCACCAGCAAATCAAAGTTCTGCGCCGACATGTGCAATCGTTGTGTGAGAGGGTACAGTGCTAAGGATCGGAGGAGTTCCTCAATATTGTCACTGGTGGACTGCCCGATGGCTCGCATTCTGGGATCTAGATCCAGTCAGAATTATGTTTCATGCCGGTAACAATAACGACTGACCATTTGACCACCCCGACAAAGGCAGTTGAATCATCTTGCTATCAACCTCCACCAAACCCGAACTCAGGAAATGAGTTCGCAGCTTCGATGCTACTCGCAAGTCCTTTCTGTCTTCCAACGCCCGCATGTACTGAGTACTCCATCTCCTCAAGGCATGTTGATCCGTGAGCGAGCCGTTGTCAGACTGTGCGTTGAAGTAAATTTCGACCATCTGAACCCAACCTCCTGGTTTCAACACCCTTGAAGATTTCGGCCCATTAGTATTGGAAAGGACCAGGGACGGTTTCTGGAACTGGAAGCAGCCCTTCAGCCTGTTGGAAGTGTTCGCACCTGACAATGTCGTTAAGGTAGGCTGGCCATCGGCTACGATTAATGCCGGTCGCAAGGAGTTGAGAGTGGACAAGGTCAAAATGGTTCGCAGGGAATGTGAAAGGTCGGTTCAAGTCATCGACCTATTTCGCTTCATGTTAGCAACTGTCATCAGGCTACACTGCGAATCATATTGGCAATCATGGTGATCAGTCGAGAGAGGTTGGGTCTGGAGAGCCGAGTGGCACCGTGATGATCATAACCACCCTCCGACTCGTGTCTCCTTGGACCAGAAGATCGAGGGATCGAGAACAAGTCACATTCCTCACCTGGAGCCACAGATTTTCAGGCACATCGTCTGGGTTCATGTGCGGGGCAATGTCTACGCCAATGACCTATGACAAACAGGAGTGTGAGATGGCTCGTTTGATAGGATTGGCCCGGGGTCTCACTTGACAATCTGGATGCTGCTCGGCAACTTCTACAGCCCAGCGTGCAGACCCATGGCCACAGTCCAAGACTCTTCGCAGATGTGGGATGGGCGGAAAGATCAGTCGGTGGTCGAAGATACGATGGAAGACAAGTTGCTGCTGATCAAGGCGTTGGGCCTCCTCCTACTCAGGTGTTGGTTGTCAGTGACCAAAGAGATGAGAAATAGACTTGTCTGCCTCACATCGTCCACTGGTCCGAAATATATCCGGTTGTCGATTGAATACTTCTGGTACTCGCGGCCCTGGACCGTGACGGTATCGAAAAGTTCACCAGGCAATTCTTCCGTTTGTGAATCTGGGCTCCTTCAACACCAAAGGATTAGTCTTGACAATGCCCCAGGAAATCAGCAAAGGCAGTGCAGTACGTCATCATAGCCTGTGATCAATTCTTTCCAACGTTGAAGGGTGATATGCTATACTGAAAATGCTTGGCCAGAAATTTGATGGCGGGGTCGAATTCTTCGGATTAAGGGGAAGCATTTGATTATAGTATCGGAGGGGAAGATGAATCCCAAGCGCTGTGGGTTTGACGCGATCGTGTGCCGCCTAAGAAAAGTCGGCGGCAACGGCCTCGGTGAATGGCGGCTCGAGGATCATTCACGTCGTAGGCGCCTGTCAAGGACGTGTATGAGGGGCTCCAGTCATACAAGATACGTACTAAGTGGTACAAATGACAGCACAAGCCAAAACGCGCCAATCCAGATTCCAGTTGCCTTCGTTAAAATCTTGTCAACTAATGAGATTTGGTCTTTCGAATATGAAGCCTTCTTAAATGGAATACGATCGACGCAGCCCACGAAGACGGGGCCTGTGGTCTTTAGAGATCTTTCGAGGTTTCTTCACCTTCCTGACCGGCTTGAACTACTGCTCGATTGGGACGTGAAGAGTGCCAACCTCCAAGGAGTGGTATTGGTACATGGAGCCAAGGCAGAGAGAGAAAAAAAAAAAAGGGCGGGTCGGTTGAGTAACCGAGTGGTTCACGAAGAGAATCCCAAGTATCAGGATAGACTTGGCCCCCCATTATTCAAAGTCAAGCTAATAAACCTTGCCACTAGCTAACACGGCTGTCAGCCTATGCACAGTTCGCCCGCCCATTACCTACTGTCGGTCTTAAAAGGTCTAAGAGCGCGCCCGACGGAGTGGATCAGGGCAAAGTCCACCCGTCCTTCTTACTTGCACGTCTCCTGGCCCCGTCAGCAGGCACTGTGGCTAGGACCGGCCTGATGACGTTAAGCGGCTGAGGCGTGACTCCGTCAGAAAGTACTGCCTTGCAGGATTTGCCGAGCTGTACTGCTTTGCGCTGAGTTATAACCCCTTCATTCTCATTCCCACGCGCGCGCAGACATACACCGGCCAATGATGTAACAAGACGATCAAGAAGTGTGAAGACTTTGAAAGGTGGAGCCATTGACCATCGTGAAACATGGATGAATGGAGAACACATGCCAAAAAAAATGCCCATCCCTGGATTGCAACGCAGAAGAAAAGCCCCTGCTGCGGCATTCAGATCTTTATCTTCCTCATCATCCGCTGACATTCAAACCACAAACCCAGCGATTGAATTGGTAGACAGGGTATGTCAGTGGTGTCGAAGATCCCGTTCTCAGCGGCCAGTGTGCATGCAGTGCGCCCAGTGGCTTGCAGCTGGGCCTCCCAGACACCACTCCAACCGGAGTGGAGTGGGGTTCGACAGCCAGGATCAGCAAAATCCTCGTTGGACTCCGACTCCTCGGGCTCTCTTCTGGTGGATTCATTTATTTCCCTCACCGCTTGTCCTCGGCCAGACGTGTGCTCCAGGACGTTGGCCGAGTCGTCGGACAAACTATGCATTTGAGATTTGTGACTTGTCTCAGGATTGGCTCCCACCTAGTTTCTCTGCCACCAGATGCGCGACAGTACGTCCACAATCTACATGCGACGGACTGACGAAGCTGAAGACTTCCAATTCGGAAAAAGGTTTGATGCACACTCTGGACACGACGTGGAGTCCACGCTGTGGATTTCTGGGGTATCCACCCAGTTCCTCGGGAATCCACGAAACTTGTCAAATTTTGCGTTTGACGGACATAACACAAGGTCGAATTCAAGGGGTTCAATTCTCCGAGTGCACGAAGCAACCCCAAGGATCCGGGTTCATTGCAACGTAACACTCCCGGGGGCGTGTGAACTCTACGGAGGTGGATGCCACAGAACGGTAATTGTGGTTTTTTTTTTTTTCTCCGAGACCGTGCCTCTTAGACTCATGATCCGTCGCGAGTCACTTTACCTCCAAATCTCGATATATCTACCATTTACTACCGTATATATGGTCTCGTTCATGCTCCGGGGCCCAGTTTGTCGGGACGAACAGGGGTGTGGCCGTACCCGGCCGCTGACTGTTGCAACCCAGCGCCATGGTTCACCTCGGGTAGAGACAGTTTGGGGACAAACACCCATCTTCCGAACTTGGTGGGGACTAAACTAGGAGACGGGGCGGTATACTCCTTTGACATAAAAAAGGGGGGGAAAGCAACTCGGGAACGGGGAAGTAACTTATGGTCTGTATATGAAACCAAAGGTCCTTCCTAACTAGCCGTACAAAGAAATTCTCTCCTTTTCGGGGGACGATCGAAGCCCACCCGATTTTGCTTCTGGTCCCGACAACGAGGTTTGAGCAAGCGGGAAGGGGGGGGACGATCGTACACCAGTCTAGCCGAGCCCACCTCTTTTGCCTCGTTTTTCCGAGATGATTTCCCTGCCACCTGCATTTGGACTGGGTTCCGAACGGCCAGTCTTACCAACAGAATGCTTCTTTAGCGTACCGCTCCCTCGGGCTCATGCCCTCTTGTGTCTGACTCCACCGTGTCTGAATCTCATCATGTTAGGTATGGGGTTGGTATGGTTCTACTGTATGCCCTTTGTACTGGGTGTCCTCGGCCAGTCCTTGGCGCTCCTCTTCCATTCTAGTACTTAGCCCTTGCCGCATTTTGCTCACTGAGCAGAACTGAGCACGCCCCGTAGCGTTCTGATCTACTCAGTGAATATGACATAAGCAATTGTCTTGCTCAGCTCAGGCTCAGTGAGCGGATCAGAGCGCTCAGGTCATGCTCACTGAGTCTGAGCTGAGCGTAGGGGGTGAGTGGCCTGAGTAAGCTACGTCAATATGGTGAATGTAACACGATAGTCCCATCACGTGTGCACCTCCTGTTTTTGAAGACCTCAAAAATGGCCTCCCATCCTGGATGTGATCATTCATCCTGGTAAATTGGCTGTGATTAGTTGTGCACTAGATGCTCCTAGAAATACTTTCTCTATTGGTTTCCACGATATTCCTTATCAGGCTTGGAGGACTATTAGTGCCGGGGAAATTGGATGACTCTACTAGGAGATTTACAGTATTTTCTAGGAAAGCAATTACCAGACAAAGATCGATTAAATCGTGGCGACAGATAATTGCCTGTCTTATCAATAGACACATGCACCAAGAAGCTGTTATGAGGAACGATCATCTCTTTTGTCAGGATTGAAGGACAAGAAATTTACATTGGATGTGGGATTCATGAGAAGTGTCTCTACGGTATTCTGGTTTGGCTAGTTTGAGGGCGAGCTGACCCGGGATTTCTTAAATTGTATACATTGAACAATGCGTCAAGTGGTGGTCGCTTAGATGTCTCAATTTGTTGATTTCGCACAATGGCGACGCAGCAAGGAGCAAAACTGAGTAAACTTCGATTAGGTTGAATAGAGAATCTGCATTCTGGTTCCACGCGGCTATGGCATTCCCCGAAGATGGAACTTCATCCTAGAAACTCTTTGGCGGGTCTTTTTGAACCTCTTTTTACTTCCTTTCCAGGCCCTACCATTTAGAAAAATCCTTGCCCATTGACACGATCATCCTATACCAGGAATATGTGGTATATCGAGCTCCAAGTACAGGAAGCAGAGCCTGGTGTTTAAGTTCGTCGGGAAACCACTAGCCTGGGTGCCATTGACCAAGACATACTCGATGCATTGTGCAGGCCCTAGTACGTCCCCGTTCATCATGCCGATCACGCCTGCGTGATGATAGCCTAGAAGAGAATTACGGTAATACATTCGATTTTTAGATATCACTCAGCCCTACATATACGAGGAATGGATGTGGCCTCGTGGATACAAACGTGGGAATCGGCCACAGCCCTACGGCAATTTTTTTAATCAGAAATTCAGCTGCCTGAATCACTGTCACTCTACTTTAATCTACCATCGACAGTGGAAGTTCCATGGTCGATTGACAGGTCATAGAGTTTCAGATATCAATGAATGCCAGGAAAAAGGATATGAAAATGACATTATAACATCACCGTCGGCATAAGCTTTAAGCCCCTTTCTCAAATGATTTTCACTTTGACTGAGAAGACTTAGACTCTTTTCTTAAGTGGTGGCGCCGGTTACCGCCGCGAGCTACTCAACGTGATCTATTTCAGGTACCGTGCAAACTACGAACTCTTGCGCCTTCTATTGCGTGGTGCGGCTGTTATCTAGGAGACTCTTAGAATCATTCGCTCTCAGAGCCCTACCCAAAGCTACCGCCTCTGAAACAGTTAGCGCTAGGCCGTCAAATTAATCTAGCCCTGATCTGGATCCAGAATTTGTCATAGCCTGCTGGCGCCCGAATAGTTCGGTACCGTTTTCTCGAGTGTCCGAGTACAGCGGTTGCCGAGGGAGTAAACCATCAAACCGCAGAAGCTGAAAAGAAAGCTACTAGTCACCAGGCATGAATCCATTCAGAATATCGTGCTTTGATCTTGAAACAGATAACAGAAAAGGGCTGAATTCTTCCTCTTTTCTCAGCCACCAATCACGCTAAGAAAAGAAGACCGGGGATCAAACACCAAAGTCCTCCGAGATTACCGCTTTTTCAGAACACAGAGCACTTTTCCATGACAAAAGAACAAAATATTCTAGACCCGAAGGTTTATTGGTTGCTCGGATCATGCGCATAACTTCGCCCTCTTTTGCGACAAGGGCAGGAATGCGGCTAGGCCGCTAGCTCATGGGGGCCAAAAGGATTCACGGGGCTGGCACAGCTTCTACATTTCTGTTTTCATTCAAGGTAGCCCGTAGCTGATGCACAATATTCTGGATCGGTGGCATACATATGATGAAAGTCAAAGCGAGCCGATCAAGGTGTAATATGAGGAACCGCTTTGGCATATGTAGGCGCCGCGAGTGTAGTTGAAACGCAGCGCTAATGGAACCTGCAACCCGCTGCAAGTAGGCGCGATACACTGCCCCATCGCACATCCATTCCAGAGTTGGGGCCGATCATCCTACCGGGGCCTATGGATTAGTTTAAATATACACGCGCATTCGCCTCTGACTGTAGACTCGACATCTTCTTCGATAGCCGCCACATGGCAGACACCCCATGATGGAAGTGCCATCTTCAGACTTCACCTTCTCGTTTCGTTCACAATCCGAAGTGGAATTAACCCCTTCATCTTCATCTCGAGACAGTTACGATGGAGGTTCCACGGTCAATCTACAAACCCCGAGATCGATTCCCCTCTTCCAAGGCTTGAGTCTCAACGATTCCCCAGGCTCAATGCTTTCACCTCAAGCTCGGTTATCAAGTACATGGCTGAGCCCGGGTAGCTCACCTGCCACTTATGCCCAGCAGCATAATGCTTCCCCAAGTCCGAGTCCAAGGCCTGCGCCCGTGCCAGTGCCTTCATCTCATGGCGGCCGACAGGCTGAGAGGAGTCGCTCGATATTTTCTACTTCAACCCGAGCAACTCCGAGAATCACGGGTGCTTTCCCAGAGCCGAGCGACGGCGAGGAAACAGGCCCTTCCGGAAGACATGCCACAGAGAATGAAGAAGACTCGGACAGTGATCAATGTAGTGACATTGATCAAATGCCCGACGCCAGAACTAGTGATCTCCGTGAAGAGGAACTTCCTCCTGCCCCGGTTTATAAAAGTCGACTTCAGGATGGCCTGAAGGATGTTAAACGCGAATTGGGCATTCTTGCCGACATGATGGGAATCTCTCCGTTGAGCGAAGACCATTCTTCAGATCTACATGCGTTATATAGGGATACTAAGAAAATGAGCATGTTTAAGTACCCAGACACTCGGACTGTGGGCTTTATCGGCGACTCTGGTGTTGGTATGGTATTCCAATGACCCTATGCGTCATATTTGATTCTGACTCTCGACCAGGGAAAAGTTCTTTGATAAACTCGTTGCTTGATCAGCGGAGCCTGTCACGCTCAGTATGTGTCATTTCATCAGTTTTTTCTACAATTAAAAATGCGGGTATGTTAACAAGTATATACAGAGCAGCGGAGGCACAGCTTGTACCTGCGTGGTGACTGAATTTCGACATGTTGATGAAGATCACACCGGGCCGTTTACAGTTGAAGCACAGTTTATGACCTCGGAAGAAATGAAAGACCTGCTGAACGAACTTCTTACAATGTTCCGTCAATTTCATGTCAATCGATTCTTCCGAGACCTGCAATCGCAAGAAGAACAGCAAAAGTGTCGAGATGGGGCTGTAAGGGCCTGGGAAACTTTTGAATCTTTGTTCAACAACCAAGCGGCGTTGACGATGGAGCACCTTTCCAAGGACTATGACGGGGCTCATTCAGCTATTCTCGCGCAGTTGGAACGGTGGGCCTCTGCCGGCCTAGCATTGCGACCAGGTGGACTCGATGCGCTTGGGTATTCTGCGATTGCAGGTGATATTGAGGAGTGTAGAGACATTCTCGATATGCTGACTGCCAGTAACATTGGGAATGTCAAACCTGCAATTTGGCCATTCATCAAGCTGATCAGGTTAGTGAAGCTCTCCTTGGAAGGAACCCCCTTTTCTGATGATCTCGCAGGGTATATCTCAAGTCGCCGATTCTGAAGAACGGCCTAGTGCTAGCTGATCTACCTGGTATGCGCCAAGAATATCATCGTCGCGCTCAATGCAGTCAGGCCTTAGAACTAACCCCAAACTAGGCTTCAGTGATCTGAACTTCGCCAGAGTTCGTGCTACCGAGCGGTATCTTTCTCATAGCTGTGATGAAGTCTTCGTTGTGGCGGACATTGCCCGCGCTTGTACAAACGCCTCAGTTCAAGACATTTTGCGAAGATGCAAACCAGATCAACCGAAAAGGATCATCTGCACGAAATCAGAGGTATTGCTAGTGGTCGCTTATGCGGTGAGGTGGCTGCTAATATCTCTTCTTAGGACATTTCACCTGAAGAATCCGCTCGTGGTGATAGTCCGCATGCTCTTCGAGTCAAAAAGATGAATAAAGAAATTCATACTGTCCGAAAAAAGATCGAATCAACTGAGTCCAAGGCACGGAAAGCGTGTTCCGCAAGACGATCGGAACTGGCAGTCCAATTATTGATGCTACGGTGAGTTCTTGAGCTCAAGATGTGGAAATTCCATTCGCTGAATTTTTACTAGTGATAAAGAAAAGGAGTTGAATCTCAAGTAAGTTACTTTTGTTTTGAAGCTCAGTCTATGTCGGCATACTAAGCAATTGGCCAGTTTGAGAAAATTCCTCATTACTCAGCGAAACTCCCTGATATCGCAAAATCTTGTCAAAAGACACGGCGATGTCAAGGTGTTCTGTGTCAGTAACACACTCTACTCCAAGTATCGCTTCAGCGGAAAGAGCGAAGAAGAGGCATACGTGGATCTTGCCGGTATTCGAGAGCTGCGCCGGTACTGTCACTTAGTACCCGCTGAAGCTCTCATGCACTCAGCATTCGTATTCTTGAATATCCAAGTGCCAACGCAGCTGGCCTCTCTGCGTCAGTGGACTCTGTCCGGAACGGATTCGGTGACGGGTGGAAACGCTGCTAGGCTTCGGGAAGTTCTGGAAAATGCACAGAATGGTTTGAACCGGGTATTTTTGACCTAGATGGACTTATCAGACCACGAGCAGCGTCTTGAAAGATTCGGAGTTTCTGATGGTCAATAGGGACTCATTTCCAACCAGGGATTGGCTCATCAAGCGCGCGTGGGCTTGGCCAGTCTATTTGAGGAACATATTACCAACATGATTCGTGAGTCTTTTCTCAATTCAATATATTTTGATCCTGGTCTCATAAAACTTCAGGGCAACATCAAACTAGCTGGACGGCCGCAAGTATTGAGATCAGCCGGGAATGGGCAGGAGTGGGTTTCCTTCATTCCATTTTCTGACTATACGATTCGGCTCTGACATCGCTTACAGTGGGCCTGGTCAACCTATGCTGCCTTTTGTCGTAAATTTGGCGATCACGTAACTGGAGCTGTGCCTGAGGGTCGCTGTTGGAATGACGACTTACTCCAGCCAGCAAGAGGCCAGCTAATTCTCAATTGGGAGACCTTAGGAAATTGGCTGCATATGCAAGAAGGAAGCATGACGAGAAATGTTCGCACGATTTTTGATAGATGGAGAGGGGAAATTGGAGGTAGGTCACTCTTATTGAGAACAGAAGCTTCGTCACCCCGGTGCTTTGGTGGCATGCTCATTTCATGGGTTTTTTTGTAGCGCATATTCATCTTGCACCATGCGCCCTCGAAAATCTTCAACAAATCATGGAATTGCGAAGAAAATACATCCAAGAACATGTTTTGAATTCTTTGCAGAAGATGACGCAGATCTCAGAGTACAGATTTCCGTGCATGTATCATCGAAACAGTGTGCTAACTTGCTCATTAGGAACACCAAGCGAGACATGGCTCATGGTCATGCCAGCTCGTACATTTCAGGGCTGATGCAGCCTGCTTATGCCCAGATGAATCTAGAAGGAGGTTAGTCAAATTAACCTTTCGACTCCGGTTTGCATTTCGTAACAGCTTACTGGATTAATCTATACAGGGACAGGAAGTGACAAGCGCCGGAAAAAAATCATGAATGACCACCTGACACATTCGATGCTCTTTGCCAATTTTTCGAATGTAGCTGGCAGAGAATACACAGGGGCTCTGCATGAGTGTTTTGATGATCTACAGAGAAAAGTGGCCGAGGAGGTAGAGAGTATGGCGAGAGATTTCAATGTGGTGATTGCAGCCGAAGGTCAACATTCAGAGGCAGAAGAGGCACCCGCAGTGGTAGATGCCCTCAGATCTCGATTTGAGGGCACAGAGGCAATCCTGGAAAGGGCCCAGGTGGTTGTGCAAGAACTCAATCGGGGGACTAACCGCGATGTTGTCTAAATTGTATTCTCCATGTTATTTCTTTCATTATTCAGCCAATTTGAATCAATCAAGCCTTTTTTTTGACCGCAGGTGGATTACGTATCGTCATAAACGAAATTGAGCATGAGCAAAGAGACGCTTTAAAGACACGCAGGAAATCCTTTGGAAAGATATTCACAAGGATTAGAAGACGCGATGATCAGGCCCTGAACACGATAAGTTCGGGATTCCATTGATTCAAAAGGTTCTGATGCGTCAAAATCGATCGATGTTGTGGATATAATGTCAGGACATTCTCTCTGCGAATCAGCCTGTCAAGATGCTATTTACTTTGAAATCTGTGCATTTCAGTCCCAGTCCCAATCCCATGCCAGAAACTAAATTTTACACCGAAACCAAGTATTCTATGGTATACCAACAAGAAGCAAAGAACCCGAACTAAACAAAGCGACAAAGAACAGCAGACGAAGCCAAAGAACCTCTAATGCCCTGCTGGCCGGAAGGGAAAAAAGCCCCCCGACCGAGGGGGAACAAGTCGAAATGAAAGGGAAAGACAGAAAGGAAACTATGCTAATACGAATTGAAAAATCATGCTCATCAAGGCCGTGCGAAGCCGAGTTCGAAGTATCTCTTGTAGCATGTGCGTGATAGTTGTATTGTTTTTGAAGATTAGTAATATGATTGACACTGACCAGGTCAGTGATTCTGACTCGGACTGAAATCCACTCAGTGATTCTGACTCGGACTGAAATCCACTCAGTGAGCCTGACTCTGAACGTGTCTCACTAAAACGGCGGCATCTGGAATAGGAAAGCCCCACCTGGCAAAGGAAACATAGTATAGTAATTTATGTATAGCTGAAGATATTTCCAGGTTTTGCTGCATCTGGAGAAATTGTCAATTCCTTTCATCTGATACGGTCAGCAAGTCGATCTTCACCCATGCCGGGATGGCAGGCTGTACAAATTTGCTTAGTGGCTAATGTGTTGGACTACTTGGCTTCGTCCCCCAAAGAGGGGGGACTACCCTAAAGTCTCGTAGGTGCCCTGGTGTATCTATATGGACGCTCAGCTCTGTTCTTAGTGAATAATCTCTAAGAGCGACACTCGGGCTGCTGTATCTTGGCCCGGATGTCTCTGCATCTCGGCAAACAGCGTGTGCCTACGTTTCCACTGCTGTCCATCGACTCATCTGTCAATATGGAATCAAGTAATTGTCTCCTTTGCCTTTTTTTTTATTAAAAAAGAAAGTGGTAAAATTCATAAAGTGGGGGTATAAGTAAATGCGAGACGAAAATCCAATACGCAATACAAGTCCACAGGCGTCAAAAAGCAAATCACCATCGCACCTCGCCGATTCAAATTATTCTGTGTCCTTGGCAATTACCTTGTATCCTCGCGCCCCGTCATGAACTTCACACCGGCTGCAATGATATCCATGACCGTCTTGATATCAGCCTCGGTCCGAGGCGCGTAGATCAGAATGTACTCGGAAGGGAAATCGGGCACAGTTCCCAGACTCAAGTAAGCCATAGCGGACGTACCAGAGAAGCCATGTCGCTGACCCCAGCCTGCCTCAATGATCTTTTTGCCTGATGCTATGTGAGTCGAGGTCATGATGAAGCTGGAATCGAAGCTCATGCGATAGTAGAAAAGAGATGACTTACAGTCGGCTGGTGAACAGACCACGTGTATGGAATGATCATGGCACGAATGAATATGCGCAATCTCACCCTGCATCGTCTGCGCAAGATCCGTCGCGGGCAAATGATCCGCCAAGAAAAGGGCATCCGAATGTTTCTCCAGATTCGACCGCTCCACTTTGACAAGATGATGATTGCGATAACCGAACGCGGAAAAGGCCGCGCGGAGTTTCTACCCTTTGATTTTAGCATATGGGACCCCCTCCCCCCCCTCCCCCCCTAACATACATCTCTTCTCGGGCATGGACACGGGGATAACACTCACTTCCATCACCTCCTCCTCGGGTATCTGCGTCAACTGCCGCTGTGGCACGACGTGAGGTCCTACAATAGGTCGATCCGCCGAACTGCGCGATGCCAGCTGTTCCGGCGACAGCTCCAAGAACCCCTCATCGCCTTTTCCATGTCCTTCCGCCGCTTCCATTCGCTTGACGTACTCCTCCGTACTAAACATCTCGCGCTTGAAGGGCTGGAGGAGCGCGCGACAGGTCAGCCAGCCGATGACATTGTTCGGGAGACCGCCGGGTCCGTAGTTTCGGAAGGTTCGGTAGTCGCTGTAGATGGATGGTAGGACGAGTGCGGTGCCGAGGACAGCGGTGCCGAGCACGAGTGTGGACTTGTCGAGGCGGACTCTACTGAGTGCATTTGTGAATGTGTCGGCCATTTCAAAATTGATTCAAGTATCTCTGGGAGAGTGGGAAAGTGAAGTTGGGGTAAATATTCTGAGCCGGGGGCGGAGAGCAACGTTGACTTTTGGAGGGAACATGCGATCACGTCTTCATTAAATCACCTCGCGCATGACCGCTTCGCCTTCAATTCTCTCGACTACGTAGCGACGATGGTTTGACTTTGCTTCATTTTTTTTCATTCTTAGATATTTCCTTCCGATTTTAAAAAGTATAGTGTACTCTCATAACTTCTTCTTCTCCCTTGAAGGGTAGACTTTGAATTCCCTTCACATGCGACATCGAGTTCAGTGCATTTCATTTCAGTTCAGTAGTCATAAGTTCCGTTCATTCTCCGGTTCAAAAGCTAACTAATCATGCTTCCGAATTCCCTTCCGAGATCCACCGGGCCCCACCCTGGTCATCGTTATGGCATGATGGGAGGCCTGACTCCGGACTCGGAATCCGGGGGTCCAGCGATAATGGGATTGCCATTCGGTATGGCTGAAGTCGCTCTCAGTGCGAGTCTCGGCAAGATAATCGATATTCTCGAGGTAGTAGGTGCATTTGCTAATTTGGCGCAAGCAAAAAGTCCGTCGATGGACGGAGCGGGTTCAAGGTGGTAGATGGTATCATATCTTAATCTTCTTTGCTGATCGAGCTCAACGAGTGAGCCAACTTTAACAAGACCACACTTTCGGTGGCGGCGAAATAATTCAGGCTAGACACCGTTAGCATTGAGCACTAGAGAAAAAGCTGCACACGAGGACTATTTTACCTGTCCATGAGAATCCGTAGATGACGGTTGAAATGATCTTCATACCGCTTGAGAGTATCTTCGAGCTTGCCCATACGGGCGGGATCAAAGGGGTAGGCTCGCGGATCACCTTCAACCGCCTTGCCGGCCAAGTCCGGGTCGGCTGAAATCAAAGCCCGGGAAAGAGTCTGTGAGGTCCATTGGGCGAACATCGTGCAGCAAGTCATCAATTTGGAATGAATCTGCTCTTGGTTAGATTCAGTGAGCAAGCACCTCCTATCATCACGTACCTTCAGCAGCTTAGCTTGGGTCAGCATGCACTCTTTGAGACAGGTGTCCAGGAAATCCACATGGTCCTGCATAAGCTCATCGACCGTGCGGGTGGCCTGTTTCCGTCCGTTCACAGTCAATTCAGTCCCGGCACTAGCTCCATTGACTCGTTCCATCAGTCCCACCCAGTTAGGCTCCACAACTTCGGCCGTGCAAAAGTATAGAAGCTGCTGCACAAATACGAGCATCTTTGCGCGCAGATTCCATGCCCGTCGCTTCCACATCTCCAGCCTACGGACCGATGACTTGTGTCGCCAGCTGGCCGTTTTGTTGTGGTCGGCCCAAGACGTGACCAGCAGCGTCTCTAGATGTCGCAGTGACAGCAAGTGTCGGAAAATGAGTTGATATCTCAGGACCGTCTTGCGACTGATGACAAGAGACAAGGGAAACGGTACCGAGTAGTCCAGCTCCAGAGCGTCAAATCCCAATATATCCTTGTCATCATCGGCAGTCTGAGCTGCAGAGGCTTGTTGCTTTTCCACAGACGCTTGCGGGTTCTCTTGATCCATACCCGAGACACTCACGACCTCCATCAACCACTTTGTGAGACCAATCTTGTTCATTCGCACCTTGACATCTTCTTTGAAAGGATCTTGCGCAGCGATGCTCCCTGGTTGACGCAGCACGATATCCAGTAGAGACTGGAGCTTGCCCTCGTTCACATTCCGTGCATGCTTGCGCAACTCCGATGCGCTAAGCTCGAGGAAATACGAAAAGAAGTCGGAGCGGTCAAGGAAGAAGTAATGCTTGAGGGAGCGGAATCGAGTCGTAAGGGAGTTTTTCGTTAAAAGAAGATTGAGCAAGGAGGCATTGGCGTATGTGTATGCTGCATTCACATTCTCCAGAAAGCGTGGATCATCGAGGGTCTTGGGGACATCTTGAACGGCTTTACTGATATCGACACCACCGCACTCTCGTACCACGTTGAGATATTTGCCTGCCAGAAGCACTTTATCTCGAACGCTGTCAAGCTGCGGTGGAACCTCTTTGTCACGAATCGTGTAACGCTTCTCCCAGTATTCGTCGGTGTAGTCTTCCTCCAACTTCTCTCTTTTGATCCACTTTTGCTCCTTCACCAAGAACTCAGCATGGGGGTCCTTGATGCCGCCATGGTGCAGCCACTCGTTCAGCATGTTCATGTATGGCCGACTAGCGTCGCGTAATAATGACTGAATGAGAGTCTTTGTCGTCGGGTCACCGGAAAAGGTAGCCAAACGCTCGGTTAGAAGCCTCAAAATATTGCCGCCCTTGCAAATCTTTTTGCTAGACATGGCGCCCGGCACAAGATCGCCTCCTTCCTTAAGTTGCTCGAGGATGTTATCAACGTCACCAAAATCGTCCATAGACTCATCAAGGTCTTGATCTAGTAGACCGTTGCGACGAAGAAGCTCCTGTCCCAAGGAATACAGCTGTGCAAGGCATTGACTAGTCGGCATAGTATGGAGGTGAAGTTGGTGAAGAGTAAAAGTGGGATTATTTAGCAATTGGCCTTCCAACTGAGCGATAAGAATCAGGTAGTCCTTAAGCAATTTTCGAATGGCTGCGCAGAGAGCATGACTGACAGCTCCGTATTCGGCGCGACTCTGGATCTCGACAAACGCCTCCATGGCACTGTAATGAGTCGCCATTTTCAACATGGACTGTGTGAGATCCCGCAGGGTGGGATCCAGCCCCGGCGCGAACTGGAATACAGGACCGGTCAGGCGATCTTTCTCGGAGGATGGATCGTATGAGCTGTGATAGTGGATATACTGGCCCTCAAAGCCCATGAAGACGAAAAGCAGATCTTCCAGGATCGCAGCCTCTTGCGCCTCCGACGATAGTTCTCTAAATGGTCGGGGATGGAGCGATTGAGGTGCTGCCGAGGCTGACGGAGGCACAGATACTCGGGACGCGAGCGGAGCCGTTGAATGTGGGATGAGAGATGCGTGCGGATTCCATGGCGCTGTAAAAAACACTGTCAATATCATGGTTCATAGCATGCATTGCGACACAGATGTACGCTGTGACTGACCATGCTCCGTCACAGGCTCCCTCTTCTTACTACCAGGACTCGCGCCCTCTGCCTGTCCGGTTCTCCGGGGCTTGTCTTCCCATTTCGAAACATTGATGGCGACATTGAACTCTTTGGGGAGATTCCTCCGCACCGCTTTCTCCTTTGTTGTGATCACTGTACGCTCGGTGCGCTTCTCAGACATAGGTTTCTGATCTCGAGATAATCTGTGTTTCTGGCTCGAGGTACTCGTGCGCGGGTCCATGTCTTCGAGCGGCGATGCGGCGCCGCGACTCGGCCTGTCCGCATCGACGCGACTGGAAGCAACGCGGGGTCGAGGAACGCTCATATGGCTGGCGCGACGGTCATTGAAGGACATCAAGGGAACACCACAAAGTCATTCAGGAAGAAGCAGATCCAGACAAAATCCTTCCATAGATCTGAATAACAAGAACCAAACAAAGGCTGAACCGTGGAACTTGGGGCTTGGGCAACGCGGCCTCACCGCCTGAGGACCCAGGCAACTGACTTGCGTAGAGAGCTTCCGCCTAAGCTCCATTGTCACTGCTCCGTTTCTACCTCTTCTCCTCTTTATCCTCTTCCTTTGTCCCGTCCATCTAAACATAATTCACGATGTTCATTGCACGATCTGAATATGGTAAGCTCTGTCAACTCTCTTCATGCCAAGACATCGCTAACAGCTCGGATCAGACCGTGGAATCAAGTACGCATCCTTGCCTGACGTCCACTACCCCATATTGAAGCTCCCAACCTGACAATGCGCGTTCTTATAGCACCTTCTCCCCAGAAGGTCGTCTGTTCCAGGTCGAATACTCCCTCGAGGCCATCAAGCTCGGTTCCACAGCAATTGGTGTACGTTCCGCTCTACTCATCCAGCCCTGTCGTCATCTCCATCATCATCGTGATTGAAAACGAGCCTACAAGATTATTCGTGGAGGATAATAGCCGCCTGGCATTCACTCATGGACCCGCCCCCATGCTGACAAAGGCCTAGGTCGCAACATCTGAAGGTGTCATCCTCGGTGTCGAGAAGCGCGTGACGTCCACTCTGCTCGAGGCCTCGTCTGTAGAGAAAATTGTCGAAATTGACCAGCACATTGGCTGCGCCATGTCTGGTCTGCAGGCCGATGCCCGCAACCTGGTGGAGCACGCCCGTGTCGAGTGCCAGAACCACGCCTTCCACTATGCCGAGCCTCTGCGCGTTGAGAGTACCACACAGGCCATTTGCGACCTGGCCCTTCGTTTCGGAGAGAGCGGTGATGACGAGGAGAGTGTCATGAGCAGACCGTTCGGTGTTGCTTTGTTAATTGCTGGCTACGATGAGGACGGGCCTCAGCTGTACGTGGAATGGAACCGTGGACGGAATGGACAATGCTGACGTGGACACGATAGATATCATGCCGAGCCTTCGGGTACATTCTACCGGTATGACGCCAAGGCCATCGGCTCTGGAAGCGAGGGGGCGCAGGCAGAGCTGCAAAACGAATACCACCGCTCGTTGACGCTCGCCGAGGCCGAGACACTTGTACTGAAGACTCTGAAGCAGGTCATGGAGGAAAAACTTGACTCCAAGAACGTTCAGTTGGCCAGCGTGACCAAGGACAAGGGCTTCCGTATCTACGATGACGAGGAGATGGGTCGGGCTGTTGCGCAGCTTGGTGGGAATCAATAAAGGATTAGCGAATGAGTAGTTTATGTCTAGATGAAGGTACTCTGTACCTCTTTCATTATTGATTGTATGAGCAAGTAATTATCTTTGCCGCGACGTAGACTAGAGGTTCCGGGGAGAACTCGTGACATCTAACACCAGGAATACAGCGTCGAATGATTGACCTAAGCTTCTGACAATAGAGTCGACACAGGTGCGCAAGACTGAGATTTGTCATTCAATCCTATAATAAAATGCTTTTGATAGGGTATAGTAGGGTATAAATCCTAATGATACATCGTCCTCACGACGCTAGACTACCGGATTTTGTACACGCAAGGCTTCAGCACCTGGGCCTCTTGCTCCTCTGTCATACCGGAGTCAGCATCAGTCTTCTTCTCGACAAAGCGCTTCTTGCCAGCCTTGCCACCCGGGGCCGGTGCCGCAGAAGCGTGTTTGCCTTTTGTCGGGGTCCAGCCAGCCTTGACGAACTCCATTTTCACAAACATCTTGTTGGACTTGTCCACGGACTCTTGCTTCAGCACAAAGCCACGGCTCTTGAAAACTTCAACGAAAGCCGAGATATCCGTCTCATCATTGTCAGTCGGGCGAGCATCCTCAGCGAAGATATCAGCCTCATCCAGCTCTTCGTCATCGCCCTTACCGCCCTTCTTCTTCTGCTTCTTCTGCTCGGCCTTGCTAAGTGGCTTCTGCGCTCCGATCTGCGACTTCTTGCGGGCGACCTTGCCAAATCGACTCTTGACCTCGCTGACCCAGCACTCGCCCTTGCCATCGCCGCGCAGGACACGCCATGCCTCCTCGACAAAGGAAACCCAGTTCGTTCCCATCAGACTCAGACAAAAGATAGCCACATCCACGGTACCGTCCTCAAGGGGGAGATTGGAGATATCCGCCTTGGTGATAAGAGCATCGGGTGCCTGGAGATCGTAGCTGTTAAGCTTCAAGTTCAACTTCTTGGCTGACGGAGTCAAGGCGCGCGCAAGTCCAGCGTCACCACAGCCCAGATCGGCAATGGTGCATGCGCCATTGGGTCGGCGGGGCAGGGGAAGAGGCTTGTTCGGGTCAGGCTTGCCTCTCTTAGGCACGGGGACGGCACCGCGGCGACGAACAGTCTGGATGTAGTCATCGACCGGGTTGGAGGGCCAGGATTCCTTTACCTGTCGCGAGAAACCGGCGTGGTATTCGTCAAAGAGCTCGGGATTGGCGTTGAAAAGCTCCACAGCTTTGGAGGAGTCGGTAGTATATAGGGTTTCGTTCAAGTGGCGGAATCGAGACGAGATCAACTTCTGGCGCATTGCCTGCTGGAGGGGTGTAAGGGTCGCAGAAGCCGCTGGCAAGGACGGACCGACTGATTTGACAGCAGCGGAGACTTCAGTAGAAGGAGAGGCAGTCGCGCCCTGTTCTTCAGTTTTATCCTGCTGGCCGTCCTTGTTCTTGTTCTTCCTGTTTCTCTTTTGCTTTTTCGCTGGCTTTCCGTCTTCTTGGCCCGCCTCAGCCTCGACCTTTGGCACCTCGTTGGTTTCATTGGAAACTCCAGCTGCGGATGCCTGCTGCTGCTCCTTTTGCAGCTTCTTCTTCTCCCACGGTTTCAGAGAATTGTCTGGGGCACCAGCACCAGCATTGGCGCCGGCTTTGCCACGCTTTCCACCCTTAGGCCCGGAGTTGCCCTCGATGTGCCTCCGATACATTTCGTCGACATTGCTAGAGGTCACACGGTCGTTACCGCGCTTGCGCTTGTTGTCTTTTTTCGCATTGGGCGTTGAGGTATCTTTGCCTTGAGACTGATCTTTGGTCTGCGCCTCGCCTTGCTGCGTGAGTTCAGAGCTCGAGACGGACCATCCGGGGACGGCGAACATATTTGCTGAGTGGTATTTTGATACCTCTCGTTGATCTATTGTAGGACAGCAAAGTTGTTCTCGAGTGACTGGAGACAACTAATCTCCGCGCAGAAGAAAAAAAAAAAGTTGCCAAAATTTCACCTCCGCATTGGTAATCCTGTGACAAATCTTACGATACGACCCTCAGGCATCAACAGTCTCCGATGGTCAAAGATCAGATCAACAAGCTGCTTCGATGTTCATTTCAAATTACCATATTTTCAAGTTAAACATTGTATCTATTTTTTGTACAGCCGTGGGATGCAGAGACCGATTATCGTGACTCTTCCGAGTCAGCTCTGTCTCTGTTTACACCCTTGTGTGTGCGCCTCTAAAGGCCTGCTGCACATAAGCTTAGCATATTTGCGATCTGAGTGGCTGCGCTAGGTCTCATGCTTGTCGTGTTCGTGTTCCCAGTCTGGTCCTCAGGGAAGACAAGATCCTACACTAAAATGTAACGAGTGCTTTGAACAGCAAGAAGTAGGAAGCAGACAATAGAAACCAGGTAGTGGGCAGTGAGCAGTGGGCAGTCGACCTTGCAGTGGAGTTGAAAGAATTGAGGAACCCTTGAAGAAAGCAGTCGCAGTTCGGATGATCTGCGATGCTCGGCAGCTTTGCTCAGTGGGGTCCAACGTAGAACGCGTCCGATCCGATCGCCAACCTTTTCTCTTCTCTCCCTGCCCCACTCTAGTCTGTTCATGACTCGCACTCCCAATTGCCATGTTCTTCCCTCGCACATCATGACTGAAGATCCCCAGCTGGATAGCCCGTCGCCGGATGGCGATGCGCCCAAGATTCCAGATGCCCGAAGAATGCCGAAGAAGCGGACCAAAACAGGATGTTTGAGTACGCTACGCTGAACAGACCCTGGAAGCTATGGCCTCTAACACATACCCACAGCCTGCCGCAAGCGCCGCATTAAATGCGGCGAAGAAAAGCCAATATGCAGCAACTGCGTCAAATCCAAGCGCAGCTGCGAGGGTTATGCCCAGCGCGTTGTTTTCAAGAACCCCCTGGGGATTTTTGGATCCCATGGTCCGCCTCAAGTTCAGGACCTGCAGATGCAACATCAGATGCGAATGCCCCTTTTCAATGATTACCCTCTCCCGGCTCAGCAAGCTGCTGCCGCTGCTCAACATCCGATGTTGGCCCCGCGGCCGATCGATGCCGCCACAATTGGAGGTCACAATTACCCGTATTCTGATATCGCCCCGTCAGGACCATCGCAAAGTAGAAGTGGACCTCAATTCTTCTATCCGGCGCCGCAGGTACAACCACCTGGGGCTGGGCCAACACAACCAAGAGCGCAACATGGACAAGGACCATTACCCTCGACTACCGTCAATGACTCACAGTTCCTGACTTCCCGGGCTCAGGCTAGCTCTGGTCAAGAGGATTCTCAGTACGATCAAAAGCCGTACAAACCAGAATACAGACAAGAGTGCTATAAGCAGGAGGGGTATACACAAGAGGCTGGTCCTCAATACCCCCCGCCAATCACCAACTGGGCGAACTTTCCCGGTCAGGACTTCGCCTCGGCAACTGTACCACCCTATACTGGCGATACAGTATGGGACAAGAGTTATGACGGCAACCTATATCCCCAGGTATGTGTCTATGAAATCTAGCCCTCTTGCCTCATGGCACTAACGTTTAATGCAGACAAACATTCCGCCTGGTCTCATATACCATTACCAGCAGCAACATGGACCGCTTTCTCCGCAAATCGATTCATCTGCACAATACATTCCCCAATCACTGACACAGGTTGTTTATGTGGAAGACGAAGCGGAAGACTATTATGATGTCGAATCTGAAGATGATATGGTGGATCAGACACAGGCGGAAGGCTTCAACCAATTAAGCTTAATTATGGCCTCTGCAAACCACGACGACAGCCGGCTTCGTTCCTTTACCACGCACTTGAACGAACCCAACGTTCTCGCCTCCTACTACCCACATCTGGGATCGTCTCCTCTCAACAACCCGAAGACAGCTCGCATCTTCACCCATTTCCTTCATTCAACGGGACCCTCCTTGTCTATATTTGAACGACACCCGACTGACTCGTCGATGACTCTGGGTGATCCGGTTTCACCCGCACAGCAAGGCCTTTGGACATACACGCTTCCACTCAAAGCCATGGAACACCCTGCATTAATGCAAGCCATTCTTGCAGTTTCCAGTTTACACATTGCATACCTCCAAGGCGTCTCCACTACGGTCTCTCTCAAGCACTATCACTACGCATTGAAGCGCATTGGGAAGGCTGTTGGGCTCCCCCATCGGAGAAAACAAATTGGAACATTGGCGGCCACCGAACTTCTCGCATACTACGAGGTCATCTCTGCCGATCACTCCAAATGGAATAGCCATGTCGCCGGTGCCGCGCAATTGATCAAAGAGATTGACTTCGCCCGTACCACTCGAGACCTTCGGGCTCATCGACGACACATCAACGAGCAGCGACAACAAACGGGATGGAGTGACATGTCGATGTACTATTCTGCATTTGGTAGTGACATCAATGAAGATGATCCATTCGCTGAAAAAGAGACCAGCATTGACGGAGCTTTCATCGGATCACTCATGGGGCGGGCAGTCAACTACGACCACTTTGGGCTCATTGATGATGGACTGACATACATTCCAAAGAGACACTTCTCCCGCAAGGACATCGAGAACTTCCGGATCCAGTGTGACTTATACTGGTGGTACACCAAGCAGGATGTTTTTCACAGCCTGATCAGTGGAGACAAACTTTTGTAGGCACAAGTTCTCTTCTTCGCCGGTTCTAACACTAACATGCATATAGCATGGCGTATTATCTGCAGGGACAGTGCCCACCCCGAGCAGGTATCGGCCGGCTTGATGCCATCTACGGTTCGGCTGATCATCTCTGGCTACTGTTAGCCCGGGTGAGCGACTTTGGCTATAGGGACCGCAAGCGTAAGCTAAAAGCTATTCGTGTGAGTGGAACGGACTGGAGACCTGGTCCTGGCATCTCCAAGTTCATGGCTCGCTTCAGTAAAGGCGACCCTCATAGACGGCCAGGCCCTCCTGGACCAACCGGACCACCTGCTGGTCCCCCATCTGGACACGGTCGTAAATCTGGGCAACCTCCAAATCCCCCTGAAGGAGGTCCCCCACCCCCCGGTACCGGACCTCCGCCTCAAAGTGGCCCTCCCATGTATGGAATGGTCCCACCGCAGGGACCGACTCGTCTCCCCTCGGGTTTTGTAGATGACCCTCGTAAGAAGGAAGACTCACCCGAGGAAGACGAGGAAGACGAGGCAGACTTTTCCTATACCGAAGCAGAGCAGGAATGGGAGGAAATCATGGTCGCCATGGATACATACGCTCAGGCGCTAGGTCGAGACTTTCAACCTCTCCCAGAAGATGTCACGACTGCCATCTCAACTCCATTTGGGCCTGCCCTCCAGTATCGGACGCACACAATTGCCGTGATCTGGGGATTCTATTATGCTGGACGTATTCTCCTCAAACGTCTTCATCCCTCTATGCCCCCAGCCATGATGATGTCAGCCGGTGTGGCAGCCTCAACCACAGCAGAATACGCACAGATCATTGGCAGAATCGCCGCAGGTATCTACTATCCTCAGCGCTTCAATCTCAAGGCTGGCAGCCTAAGCCCAACACTCGGCTCCTCTCTCCAGGAGATGACAATGCCAATGTTTTTCGCCGGGGTGCAGTATGTGGATCACATGCAGCGAGGCTGGACAATCGCCAAGCTGCGAGACATTTCTCGTTTGACGGGCTGGAAAACCTCTGACGCTATCGCCGGTGGCTGTGAAAAGGCATGGATTGTTGCAGCCAAAAATGGCCGTGGGCCACCATACGAAAAAAGCTTCGAGCCTGATCGTGAGCGTCATGTAAGTGTTCACCCGAAGTGATTTAGTTTTTTTCTACTAATTATATGTTTAGGAACAGGATGTTCTTTCTCGAGCTGAGGGGGCGCAGTCTAGTGATCGACGCTTCACAGTAACTGGGCCAGACCGGGCTTATCTGGCGATGGGGCTCTTGAGTTTGGAGGGAGACATGCAGAATCTGGAACTGTAGGATTGGGCGAGATGCTTTCTTTCGGCCCGAAGCGACGTAGGGGCCAATAGGTCTTGTTACCTTAGTCCTGTCCACCTCTTCTCGCCATTGTAGAAAGTTTACTCCAGAACTCTCCTGTGACCTTCTTGCAAATTCTTATGTTTCCATAGATCTTAGACACCTGAATTACGAGCAGACAAAGCATGACCCAGACGTGAAATTATCTCTCGGGTGTACCTACATTAGACACGCAGGTATACAGTAGCGTGAAGTCACCGGTACTTTAGTGTCTGCGTTAGCTTACCTAGTGAACTAAGTGGCGGAGAGGGATCTTCCCCCACTTGCCTAATGTCATCATAGGCTTCTGCCTGACTTTTTGCGGGCTGAGTTGAGCTGAAGCTGTCTTTCTCTTCCATCTTCACCCAGGCGTAATCTCTCACCTTGTTAGTCTCTTCAACCCCAACGTTCCCGTGGTTCCTCGCCCCCCCCCACCGTCAACGGGCCGAGTCAGCCGCCCTCGTCATCCACGGTTCAGCCCCCATTTCTCTGTTTACTCGTTAAACCGGGTGATCAACTAGAGCTATGTCTCGTTACGATGACTACCGTTCCTCAACAGGGACTCTAGACTCCCGCGATCGTTATGACCGCTATCGAGGCCCACCCGTGGCCGAACGACCCCGCCACGCCGAGGACGAGCGCTTCGAATTCCGCATGCACGAAGAAGACCGTTATGGCCCTCCTGCACGCGCCCCAGGTCGCCGATATGATGACGAGCACCTGGTTCATACGTCCGGACCTCTTGTGGCGCATGACCGCCGCCGCCGTGACGAAAGTCCCTCCTTCGTTCGGCCTCGTTTACTTAGGCGCCAGTCTTCTCTGGATACCTTTGACCGTATCCCTCGTCGCAAGATGGAAGAGGTTCGCGATCGAGCCCCACGTATGAGGGGTATACCTTCTGCTCCGCCGCCACCTCGCGCGTCGCCTGGTCGTTATCGTGAGCGTGAAATTTACGAGGATATTCGCATTGCTGATCCGGACACCTACGGCGACGAGGAGTATAGAGGTATGCGTGATCGAGAGGGTATGGGTCATCATCGTCGCTCGAGCAGTGCGAGGCGCCGGCATCATGAGGAGAAGCCCTATCCGCGCAAAGGCAAGACTCGCATTCCTCGAAAATGGGTGCATATCCATGCCATATTGGATCTGGGGTATCCGTTCAAAGAAGAGGTACACAATTCTTCATGCCCCCTTCATCCATTGAGAGGTGTTGACATGTTTCAGGACGACACCATTATAATCCAGAAGGCCTTGTCGAAAGAACAGATCGACGAAGTGATTAGCCTAAGTCGAGAATTCCGGCGACCCCCTCAGGTGGAAAGTGAGTCGCTGTCCAAAAGGATAATGATGCGACAATCAGAGACTAATCGAAAACTAGCCGAATACCTTCGTATCGCACACTCTCCTCATCGAGAAGTGCCGCGCGAACGAGTGACCACGGAGCACCTGGTCGTTGATTCGCGCTCCCACTACTCGCCTCGCTCGAGCCACGAAGCTTTTATCGTGGAAGCGTCGCCTTCCCGCTCTCCAGAGTACGAGTACGAGGAGGTGATTGAGAGACCAAGGAGGCATACCGTCTCACGGCCCCGGTCTGTATCTGTGCATGCACACCGTCACGCATCTCCTGTGCGATTCATCGAGCCTCGGGAGTATGTTGAGGAACGTGTTGGGACAAGCGGCCACTCTGGGTCCATGGTACTCGTGCGCCCTCGGCACAGTGACCACGACGTCAGTGACTATATTCAAGACCTAGAAGAAGAAACAAGGCTCTTGCGATTGGAGCGTCAGGGAGGCATTGAGATCACGAGACAGCGCGAGACAGACATTATCGATGACAAGGGCAATACGGAGGAGGTGACGGAGGTTCGCCGCTCTGAACGCAGAGGTAACACTCCTCACATAATTTGTGATCACTGGGTTTACATGGCTAACATTCTTGTAGAACCAAATTCGAGAGTAATGCGGGCTATGATGGCTACTTTGACATAGAGGATTTTGACACAGTGGCGACGACTGATGATTTTACGGGATATCATGCTATGAGCATTTCTTCTCCTTGTATTCTTTACTATTTTCCTTATTTCCTACAATTGGCACATATTACAATAGCATTAATGCCTGATTGCGAACCGTGGCGGTGCAGTGGGGCGGTGCAGGGCCCTTGGAGCGGGATGCTCACTCTTCGTAGCTGTATCATCAACGGACTCCCGCTTCTTTCTCTCAGTCATTCTGTCATCATGGATCGAGTGCAGGCATTCGGTAAGAACTTCAGGTGAGCACTGCCCCTTTCATCCACACCTTCCCCGAACTTCACAGCCCCCACATCGCCCCTTCTCGACCACAATCAGTGTACTGACTTCATCCTGTCTTTGCTTTTTACTAGTGCTAGCTTCACGCCTTTCGCACAGCGCACCCAGCAGTTGATCAAAGAGCAACTGGGTCAGGCCGAAGACAAGACCCAGCTCCCCGATGAATACATCGAGCTCGAGAAGCGCGTCGATGCGCTGAAGCTTGTCCACCAGAAGCTCTTGTCGGTGACGTGAGTGTTTCCCCCCTCCCCCTTGTCCGCATGTTCTCAGGCTTCGGGCTTCTGGTGTCAGACTGACAGTTAATGTCTGTGACTGTGCAGCTCTCAATACTCCAACGAAGCCTACGATTACCCTCCCAACATTCGCGAGTCCTTCAATGATTTGGGTCGCACGATCAACGAGAAGGTCACCCTGCTCGCGCAGGCTGGCTCACCCGCCGAAGCCCAGGCTGCACTGACTGCACCTCCCTCCGCTAAGCCCCAGCCCAAGACTTTCAACCATGCGATTGCCCGCGCATCGCTCGCCGGCTCCCAAACCTTGGTGAACAGCTCCGAGGGCGAGGACCCGCTCGCCACCGCGCTGGAAAAGTACGCCTTGGCCGAGGAGAAGGTGGGCGAGGCCCGTCTGGCCCAGGATGCTCAGATCCAGTCCCGCTTCCTGGCTGGCTGGAATACCACCCTCAACACCAACTTGATGTTCGCCGCCAAGGCCCGCAAGAACGTCGAGAACGCCCGTCTTACTCTGGACTCGGTCAAGGCTGCTAAGAAGGCCGCCGCTCGAGGTGACTTGGACAACTTGAGCGAGGAGGCCCGTGCCGAAATTGAGCAGGCGGAGGATGAGTTCGTGGGCCAGACTGAGGAGGCCGTGAGCGTGATGAAGAACGTAGGTTCTACTTTTCCCCCCAAACTCAGCCGATCGATCAATGCTAAAACATTCATCCCTTGCTCTAGGTCCTTGATACCCCCGAACCCTTGCGCAACTTGGCCGATCTGATTGCCGCCCAGCTGGAGTTCCACAAGAAGGCATACGAGATCCTCAGCGAGCTTGCTCCTACCGTGGACGCTCTGCAGGTCGAGCAGGAGGTAACACTTCCTTCCCACTGATCAAAAAGGAAAACAATTTCTAATCCATACTCCAGGCCAGCTACCGCAAGAGCCGTGAGGGCGCGTAAGCGTAGTATTGTCTTTCTATGTTCCACTTTTGAGCCCGTTTAGTCCGGGCTAGCCATTCTGTATCTAAACCTCTCTTGCTTCTGTGTTATCCTAAGGGATTCAGTTTTGGTTACTGCGTTTGGCTGCATAGATTGAGACGTTCAGCTTCTCACCGAAACTTGTATAGTAACACATGTGACCTGTGTACATTGACTCCAGACCGCCCTGGTGCCTGAGGCACACAAGTCCCACTAGCTCCAGGAGCTCCGACATCCAACACTACAACCTCTTCGGTGATTTCAACGGTCTGCGCCCGCCTTTCCGCGCCAGATCGCTTTACTTGGTATCCTCCGGGAAGACGCAATATAACACCTCCGTGTAAAACGATACCCACCGCTCGACCATATCTCCAAACGTGTCCTCGAAACGACGGGATCCTCGACCTCCGTTTCAAGATCGCGTCCCGCTTCACCGGCCTTGAATTTCTAAGTGAAGTTCGATCGACCAGTTCTTCTTGAGCGCATACGTCTAGTGAGAAGACCGGACCTACCCCATACCGCGGACTCTCCAATTGAGATACAAACATCTGCAACACTACATCCGAGAAAGACTGGCTCTTGACGGATCCGTGAAGGAATACAGCAAGACAAAATGGCAAGCGGGTATGTTCTCCTGATACAAGATGGGTGAACCATGGTGTATGAGAAATCCGATTCGGACTTGAATATCTTCCTCGAGCGTCACCTGTCTCACCACTGCTCCCTAATTGAAAACATACTGACACGGCAACAGTTGGAGCCTCATCATCGGCCTCATCATTATTGTGGCCGCCTCCTTGTGTGCCTGGTTCTTTAGCCCAAAGGGCGAGAATCTGACGTGAGCTTTCCTCCACGCTGATTGACATCTAATCACTAACATCTCTCCCAAGTGTTTGGCGTAGCACGCTCATCCTTTCATTCATCTCCTGTTATTTGATGTGGGGTACGTTTCTCCCAATTCTTAGCCAAGATTTAGAGCTAACATGAATCAGCCATTGTCTTCCTAGCGCAGTGGCACCCTCTCATCGCACCAAAGAGGGCCGATATCCGTCCCGACCGCGTACCGAATTAAATGCTCGACTTTCGTTGATCATTTGATACTGAATTTCGTTCCTTTGATACTGTATTACGGGCTGAGAGAGCTCTCATCCCATGGCATACCCTTTACATCCCAGTCCATTGGACTCGCGATAGATGCGATTCATGAGGGAGACGGATCTCGGACTTGCGCACTTGGTTGCGGGTGTTTTGTATAGCTTTCTATTGCATCTATGATAAAATTTACATCAAGGCACTCTTTGCTATATCGTAGATGTATGCCTTATGAATAGTTGACGTAGTATCAGGTCCATATTACTTATTGTTTTCTATCTTTTCACAACCATATCATCGTAACCCGACCTGAACCACTCATCCAACTCCAACAGCACCTAAAATCACTCTTTGCACGGCCCACCGAGCAATCTGCCCCGCAACAGCAACGGCCACCGCGCGCAGATACCCACATCCAAGCAGGATGTAAAGGGCCTCGATATTACTCAGGAGCACGAGATGCGTATCGACAACACCCAATGATAGCAACGATGCAAGGACGCCAAAAAGGCCAGTCACATACCGCGTCGGTAGATAAGGTCGGAGCGAAGACTCTGCGGCCGCAAGAAACGATTCTAGAAACGAAGGCGACGCTGAGTCTCGGTTCGAGGAGAGCGCCGCCTTTGATGCGCCCATATCTTTCCTGGCATCTGTGTTCCCGGCTTGTATGTCGCTCAAGTTGCCATTGCCGCTGCCGTCGGCGCCCCAGATCACGAGAAGGATGGGGAATAGCTTTGCGCAGCTACTTACGAGCAATGCGGTGCTGATTGCTGTTGGGCTTGCGGCTGTTGGAGGCGGGAGGGGCCGAATGTTCTGTGGTGGTGCAGTTGAGGCGCGTCGGAGGGGTGGAGGACGCTGTGGGGCTGGGATGGCACTTGGTGGAAGGAGTGATGGGTCTAGTGCGGAGGTATGGTCGTGGAAGGGAGTGTGAGGGGTGGTTTTGGAGGGAAGTGCAGCTGCGCCTAGGCTTAATTGTTGTTGGCTTGGTGTGTTCGGCTGTGACGGGGGTGACGCCCTGATCGTGGGTGTCGGAGGGCCTGATGGGAGGGGGGTTGTGTCACCAGTGCTGGTCGTGTTGGTGCTGCTCGCTTCGGCAGCAACATAGCGGTGGGACTTTGGGACCAAGATTGAGGCGAGAAGACGAACAGTGAGGTGATGCGCGAAGGTTGCTGCCGCGTTCAGAGTCAGGAAGAAGAGGTATTGCACGACGATTGGGGCGCGCGCGACGAAGGTTGTGGCGAGCGAGGGGTCCTTTTCGAGGCGGGCCCAGGTCAGGTAGACGTCAAACAGGAGAAGAAGGATCCCCAGACGGATGATGGATCGCTGCATGAGTTGGTGTCAGCTAGTTGATCCTGTCAGGCTGGAAGGTAGAGCGCGCTCACGTCGAATCGGTTGTCATCGCGTCCAAGTCGATTGAACAGGAGATGGCGATAGACCTGTATCGAGAAACAATGAGCTTTAATGTTTTCTCATCCTACAGAACAGTTCATACCTGCGGTTTGATGAGGACAAGGTCGATGAAGATCACGACAAAGTCGTATTCAACGTATTTGTCGGCGAAGCGTTGACAGCGCGGACACTGGGTCAATCGCACGCCTTTACCCTGCGACCGATCATCGGCACGGCTGTAGGCACTATACAGGTGCGAGACCGGGTATGAGCACTCGATGCAGATGGGCATCGTGTCTCATTGCGCCGTGGAAATGGGAGTGGCCGAGTTACGTTGCGAAGCGGAGGTTGGGCTCGCGCCAGGTGGGACCGATCTATAGTCTTGAACCCTTGAAAGCTCCAACCCTCGAATTTGTGAGTGGAGTTCCGGCCTTCAATGTCAATATTTTGTTGACTTCTGTTTTAGTTTTTCACTTCTTCATATGTTCCAATATTGTTTCGTTTCTATTTACACCACCAGGATCGCTAGCAGTATTCTAGCTTCGGTTGACAAGCATGGTCATTTACTTCCTTGGATTACCTGTCAAGGAGTAAAGCTAATGGCATGTACAGTATGAGGACTTGCTTCTGTCAAGTCCGTCAATCGATAACACTTTTGTTGTCCGCCCAACTCGGCTGAATCATCCTGCACACGGCTTCATAGTCCCGGAACTTCTGCATATCCTCTGGCAGCCCAGGTGTGGTCCAGAACATAGTCCAATTACTGTCGGACAGCTTCCACGTACCATTCGACCGCTCGAAATACCATTTGTTCACTGGGTTATCTTTGCGACTGCGCCAGCAAACCCCATCGGGGAAGCATGAGCGCACCATGGCATTGAAGACCACGTCAGCGACACCGCCTGCGCCCTGACTGCGCTTGAGGACTGCGAATTTATCCAAATATGGAACCATACGGGCAGCGCTCTCCTCACTGCCGTCGTCGATGACACCCGGTGGGGTTTCCCAGGTCAAAATTGCTCCACCTTCGTATTCTCCAGCGATGATCAGGCCGGCGATACGGTCGTTGACTCGTTCCAGGTATTTCTGTACATCAAGTTTGCGGTCGAATGAATCTTCAATCAGATGAACAAGACGGGGCAAGTCAATTGAGGGATCATTCAATTGCACGCGTTTCCGTTGAGGGGTCCACATTTGCACCCAGGGGTCCGGAAGGACAGTGAGAGGCATTCCGCGCTTGATGAAGGTGGTGTGAGAAGTAAGTGGGCTGATTGCACTGGGCCCAATATTGGCAGTCCCACGACGCCCAGGGGGTAAAGATGATGAAAGGAGGGGTTTGTCGGTGAGCAGGCTGTGAATGAGGGGATTGCGCTGGCGACGAGTTCCAACGGCAGACAAATCTGAGGCATCTGTCTGCGGTGTGCGAGCAGAGTTAGCGACTTCCAGGGGCGACGTAATAATGCCAGAAGAGGCAGATGGCAGCATAGCCAGGGCCTGTCGCGACAATCGAAGATTGTCCATATGGCCATCAAGCACATGGCTTATTGCCTGCGCTCCAGGGAGTCGCTGCGACTGTCCCGGAAGGGGCGAAGCTATCTCTTGATTCACAAACATAGAGAGAGGATTGCTTTCCAAGATAGATGATGCAGGGCCAGGATCTTTGCGAGGGACTGTTTCAATTCCCTCGCCGACCAAAGAGTCTCGTATATCATTCAACTCTTCCTCAATTTCATCATATTCTTGCTCCATGTTAATGAAGACATGGGACGACTGGGGTCCCCTGAATGCAGGAATGCCTCCGAGAGGGTGAAGCAGAATCACTCGATCCAAAGAGACCTCCTTCTGTAAATTGCTGATTGTCTCCGCAGTGACTGTAGGGTCTTCGTCGGGATCGGGTGAGGTACTTAGACCAGCGAATTCCTGCGTCAGTGCTATCACAGCCTCGTTTGCAGTTACTGCGACAGCCTTTGGATTCTCTTCCATGTACGCAATCGGCGTGACGATAACGACATGTCCGTCACGAAGAGGGCCCAGAAGACCCTTCCGAGATGTAACAGATAGCTTCCCGGAGCCCTCAGATAGCGACAAAGCCGAATCCAGACGGAAAGACTTGGAGTCGGGCTGTTCATCAACTGCCGCCGAGATTCGATTAGCCTGCTCAATGGCGACTTGTCGCACTGCAGTGACATTATCTATCTTCCCTGGGTCGATAACAACGCAACACGCCATGCCCAAACGAACGAGCTGTGAGAAAGTCTTGGCTACCCCTTTGATGGTAGAATCATCGAGAGATTGAGGCGTGCTGATCTTGATCAGGGCCATATGTAGTCGCTCGGCTGGTTCGTGCCCGCGAGGAGCCGGAGTAGTGTTTTGTCGGAACACTGGAGTTTCATAAACGGCTCGGGAAGCTCCATAGAATGAGCCCAAGTTGACACCAAGCGGTGAGGATTCTGATTTGGATTCTTTGAGGGGCTCCTCTGCGGTTTTTAGATCTGGCTTGGGGGGGCCGGCTTTGAAGCGAGACAGGTATTGTTTTGCTTCGCGCTTGGTCGTGGCAGAGCTGAGCAGACTCAGGAAAAATTCCTTTGAGAGAAAACTTTTATTATGAAACCCTCATTTTTACATCGCGATACATACCTTATCGAGTAGCTTCTCTTTGGCGCGACGTCCTAATCCTTCCTGTTTTTGGCAAGTGGTGGAGAAATCGGCGATCTGCTGAGCATGGGGTAGCGATCGCGCTGGGCACACGATGCCTAAGTCATAAGAGCGAACCAGCTGGTGCTACAAGCGCGTAGGTTAATTTAGCTTTGTGATTGATGCGGCGTCGAGTATAGTACCTTCACTCGCGAGGACTGGGCCGTCCGCGGCCAGGTCAGGGCCCTTGAGCTCATATTCAAGCGCCAGCACCACTGCGGCAATTGCAGGGAGGGAAAAGTAACCTCAGAACAGTCGACTGAAGGATGGCCAGTTCATTGTGCACAGAAGGTGAGACGGAGCCGATTAGAAAACGCGGCATGACGCATCCTCGGTTGCTATTCACCGCCTGACGATCTTCGGGCATTCAAATCCACTCGGAAGTCGACTGAGAAATTATGATCAGGTCCACCGGGTTCGGTGAAGATGGTTCTTGCTTCTGGCATGGTCTCGGCAAAATCTACCGATACACTGTTACCTAGTCAGAAGAATTCCGCGAAGACTTTTGGTCCTGTGAAAAAAAAATTGGATGTCAAGCTCGGAGCTCGGGTGGGGCAGCTCTGCGTGGACTAGATGTCCGTGACTTGACGAGCATTGTTGGAGAGACTCTGGGCCGTGGCAATGATTGCTGCATTTGAGAGCGCAGTAGTCTCTAGATACTCCGAGCAAAACTCTGCGTTTTCAAAAGATGAAGATTTTACAGCTGTAAGAGTGAACAGGCGACCATGTCTAATGTTCCACTGTTCAAAGAGATCAAGAGTGTTCCAGTCTGTCAAGAGTGATATATATTCATAACGAGCAAATCTTGAAAAGAATTGGAAGGAAATAAGAGAGAGCTTAGCTCAGAAACCACTTGGACCACCGTCAGGCTATATTCCACCTAGCTCATTCAGCATTCATGCTATGTGTGAGTTAGAGGTCAGTGTCGATCCCTGCAAAGCTCTCTAGTACCTACTTGGTTCTAATTCGAGATACATTTCTCAAATTAAGCTCTAGGATGACCGCATCAGATAGTCCCGAGAACAAAATCCACGATTTCCCCGCCAAGGCGGTCACCGAAGTACATGACGCTACATCGCGGCGCACGGTGAAAGCGGGTGACCGCGCAGTACTGCCAAAGTCTTTCCCTTCACCCGCCACTTCCTTTTACTGAGGTCATCTTTTTCACCCCAGGAACACAAGTGTACTTCTGCTCGGGGTTTTTGTCTCGAAAAGATTTACTCAAGTACGTAAACCGATCTCTTCTCTGAGACCTCTTTCCCCCCCCCTGCTTTCGCCCCATCCTCATCCCTCGGCCGCTGCCCCTCCTTGCGCACACTACCCGCGAGGCCGGATCGCAAATTCTTTCTAGCCCAAGGTGTTGTCGTTGGGAACGATATCTCAGGAAAAGACGAATTCTCGATCGGCTGGCTGTCTTGCCTGATATCGATCTGGTTTTGACTTGCATATAAACTAATCCCCACCGGTCTAGATTTGCATTCCTCGATCCCCATTGACGCCACCGAGCTGGGTCCCCTGCAAACCCACCGTGGAAACGCGCTTTTACCCACACCAGAGCATTTCAATTGCGCCTTATCCATACCCTTTATTCCTTTCTCCGAGACCTTTATTCCCTCGAACCGACCATGTCTGAGCCCAGCGAGCGTCCTTCGGAGTCTATGCCCGGCCCTGACACCTCCGGGCTGAAGCCGCTGTCCAATGCGGAGGACATGCCCCTGTCAAACCCCAGTAACAGCGAACTGTCTCGCATTATGAGCCGCGCCGGCATCACGCTGTCCAATGGATTCCCCCTCGATGACGGTGACGACGACGATGAGGAGGTGGATGAGGACTACGTCGCGGTCGATCAAGAAGACGCCAATGACTACCCACACTGGTTCCGTCGGCCCCCGACTCACCACCGTACCAAGCTTGATGAATTGCACCCCTTCGTCCAGCTACTATCCACATCTAATGTCGAAGACTGTGTGAATGTGGAGAATGCGTTCCCAGAGCAAGAGCGTTGCTCGCGTGACAAGGTACGGTATCACCCGCTTCAAAAACGGCATGGACCCGATACAGCATATTCGATTCGCCGTGATTGGTTGAGGATCGTTGATGTTTAATAAAGTCGAAATCACATCTTGCTGACTTTATCTTGATCAGTTCATTTACCGCTTGACTAGATGCCCTGAGCTCAGCCTGGGTCTCTTCACTCTGCCTGTCCTTAGCGACAAGCCTCAACCCCGCCCGACGCTTGTCGGACATATCATTGCCACCCGTACGTCGGGACCTTGTGTGACAGACGCCTCCATGAAGCTTCCCAAGAACTGGTCCAACGAGCGCTGGACCTTTGAAGACGGCCAAGCCGTTGGCCATGAGGAGGGTGGCAGTACCATTGCCATTCACTCCCTGGCCGTGTTGCCTGAGCACCAGGGCAAGCAGGTCGGCAGCACTCTGATGAAATCCTATATTCAACGCATCCGAGATGCCCAGATTGCCGATCGCATTGCAATTATTGCCCACGACCACCTTATTCCCTTCTATGAAACCTTCGGTTTCGAGTCTCACGGCCCCAGCAAGTGCCAATTTGGCGGTGGTGGCTGGGTGGATATGGTAGGAACACTCCATTCGTGCTGCTCTCGAATATAACTGACTCATATTAGGTTTTGGAGTTCGGCCCCCCTGAGCAGGAGTAAGCGCTCGGATGTACTCTTTCCTTGCATCTCCTCGGCGTGGGCCACGTGTGGTCGTTCTACCGTTTCGTACTTATGATTTCCTTTTCTGTGATGCCCCCCGTTACGCACGTTCATGTCCGGTCATCGATTTTAATCCTCGGGTTTGAGAAGAAAAATGGAGTTTGATGTTTTCTGGGGGCGGGATGATGATGGCCAGCCTTTTTCAGGATATTTGGTTACTATGGAGAGGCTCGAACTTCCCAAATAAAGCGTGGCTGATGTACTATACTTGGATGCGATGTACATGAGTGTGGTCGTCCAATATACACCAAAAAAACATGAAAATGTGAAACATTCCTGATTATGTTGAAAATCAAATCAAATCGTATCTCGGCTGCAAAAAAAACCCAAATAGTGAGAGCCAATCTGGCCCCCGCGATAGATCACCGCCTGGCAGAAAAATGCCCGCAACAATTTTTTCGTGGAGACTTAATCGTCGACTCGGGAACCCCAACAATCTTTCCACTTCAGAGTCCAGTCCTAGCTTGACTCCTGTGGCCCATCATGAAGACTACGTGGAAAGATGTGAGTGCCCTTGATCTATCTCTTGGTCTACGAGCCTATTGATCTAACCTGTTTCACCGCTAGATTGCGCCTGTGCCCACCCACCAGGAATTCTTGGACATTGTCCTGAGTCGTACTCAGCGCCAGCTGCCCACCCAGATTCGTGCTGGCTTCAAGATCGCCCGTATCAGAGGTATTGTTGCCTTCTCCTATTTCTACATTCCAGTCGCTGCGTTGAGGGTGGCAACCTTCACCCAGAAGAGAGAGAAAAAAAAAAAACTTATCGGGGTTATCGATAAAGCATGATCGCTGACTGAAAATTTCGCTGCACAGGCTTCTACACTCGTAAGGTCAAGTTCACCCAGGAGACCTTCTGTGACAAGTTCCAGGCCATTCTTGATGGCTTCCCTCGTCTGCAGGATATCCATCCCTTCCGTAAGTCTTTTTTCAGCAGCCCGAAGCCACTCGGCTAGGAACTAACATCTACCAGACAAGGATTTGATGAACACTCTTTACGATGCCGACCATTTCCGTATTGCCCTCGGTCAGGTTTCAACTGCAAAGCACCTTATCGAAACCGTCTCCCGTGATTACGTCCGTCTTATCAAGTATGCTCAGTCTCTGTTCCAGTGCAAGCAGCTTAAGCGCGCTGCGCTTGGTCGCATGGCCACCATCTGTCGCCGTCTGAAGGACCCTCTTGTCTACCTTGAGCAGGTTCGCCAGCATTTGGGTCGTCTCCCATCGATTGACCCCAACACCCGTACTCTCTTGATTTGCGGTTACCCCAATGTCGGAAAGTCCAGCTTCCTCCGCAGCATCACTCGTGCCGATGTCGATGTTCAGCCCTATGCTTTCACCACCAAGTCCCTGTTCGTCGGTCACTTCGATTACAAGTACCTTCGCTTCCAGGCTATCGATACCCCCGGTATTCTCGACCATCCTCTGGAGGAGATGAACACCATTGAGATGCAGTCCATCACTGCCGTCGCTCACTTGCGCTCTGCTATTTTGTATTTCATGGATCTTTCCGAGCAGTGCGGTTACTCTGTTTCCGATCAGATCAAGCTTTACCACAGCATCAAGCCCTTGTTCGCTAATAAGATCGTCTACATTGTCGTCAACAAGATCGATGTGCGTCGCCCCGAGGACCTTGATCCAGAGCAGCAGAAGGAGCTGCAGGATATCCTGGCTTCTGGTGATGTCGAGATGCTTCAGGCTTCTTGCACTACCACCGAGGGTGTGACTGCCGTTAAGAACGCTGCTTGCGACAAGCTTCTCGCCGAGCGTGTGGCACAGAAGCTCAAGTCTGGTACCAACACTTCCGGCACTCCTGGTGGCCGCCTGGGCGATGTCCTGGCCCGTATCCACGTTGCCAAGCCTATGGGCGGTGTCCAGCGCGAAACCTTTATCCCCGAGGCTGTCAAGGAGCTCAAGAAGTACGACAAGAATGACCCCAACCGCCGCAAGCTCGAGCGTGACCTTGAGGAAGAGAACGGTGGAGCTGGTGTCTACAGCTTCGACATGCAGCGCGACTACACATTGGCCAACGCCGATTGGAATCACGACAAGATCCCCGAGGTGTGGAACGGCAAGAACATCTACGACTTTGTTGACCCCGATATCGAGTCCAAGCTGGCTGCTCTCGAGGAAGAGGAAGAGAAGCTGGAGGCCGATGGATACTACGACTCCGACGAGTCTGTTGAGGATGCTGAGGACGCTGATATTCGCATGAAGGCAGACCTCATCCGTGAGAAGCGTGTCTTGATGCGCAACGAAGCCAAGATGCGCAAGTCGCTCAAGAACCGCGCACAAATCCCCCGCAGCGCCAAGTCCAAGAAGCTTTCCGAGATGAACCGCGCTTTGGATTCTGCTGGCTACGATGTGGATGCTGCTGGCGACCGCGCCCGCTCCCAGAGCCAGGTCCGCGGACGTGCCCTTACCCGTGACGAGCCCAATGATGATAACATGGATCTTGACGACCCCAAGCAGGCCCTTGCCCGTGCTAAGAGCCGTGCTCGCAGCGTGGCGGCTACTGATCGTCGTAACGACGGTGTTGTCAGCGACACTGCCCGCGACAAGGCTGAGCGTATGTTCAAGCTGGGCCAGAAGAAGATGAACCGCATGGCCCGACAGGGTGAGGCTGATCGTCATACCACCGCCTCCCTACCTAAGCACTTGGTACGTGACCCTATTACACCTCATTCCTTGACCAATTCTAACATTTCTATAGTTCTCCGGCAAGCGTGGTATGGGCAAGACCCAGCGCCGTTAAAGGCTCCGCTGGCGACGAAACGAGACAAATTCTTAATCATCGTCGATTGGTTTCTATACCGGGTGCACAATGGTGTCGGGCGTTTTTTTTTTCTTCTTTTTATGTTCATTTGACGCAGACTTCCATCTTTTCTGGATAAACTCTACAGTGTGTGGAGGGCTCTCCCAGTCAATAGGACCAAAAAGTTCTTGACTTGATGATATTGCATATACCAATACAGATGCTGTTTCTTGGTTTTCAAGAAGTCTTTGTTACTTGTAGACTTGTGGACCATAGCACTGCCCTAGCACGTTGCATTTTGTTCGCTCTTCACCTCCACAGTAGACTTCACCCTTCACACTTATCTTAAAACTGTTTCCGAAGGTATTTCCCTTGCTCTGCACGGCATTTGGACTAAACCTTGATTCGTATCCCATGTGTTCATAGCCCTCAAGCTCACGCATGCTTTTATACCTCTTTGAACACCAATAGCGCAACGCCTGCTTACATGTTTATGGGTTGATAGGCGGTAGCTGACCCTCCAATTACTGGGATTTATGTTCAGAGCCCTCATTCTTGATTACGGTGATCTTGGAGTTATGAATCGAGCCATGGGCTCTTGTTCAGGGTTCACTATAACCAAAGGCCCTTTTTTACTTTCCCAATTCACTAATCCACTCTGCCAGGGAACCTTAATATTCTGTTTCTTTCTCCCTTTGAATCAGAGCCTCGAATGACATGCGATATCGATCTCTCCGTTTATTACGCGTTGTTAAATCAGCTATAGGCGAAGTGGTGACTTCACCTTTATATATTAGCTACGAACCTGCTCAGGCATGAAGGCTCCGAAAGCTGCACTTGTGTAATTTGTATTCCACTCCCGGAGTCTAAACCCAAGCGCCTTGGTGAATACGATAATAGGTAAAGATGGAAATGCCCTTTTGAGAGAGGAAAAGTGATACCAAAAACATACCCTGAGGTATCTGGAATGACATGGTCCCGAAGTATTCACCTAGGCATCCCCACATGCAGGGTTGACAAAGCAGTGGGCTCATTCAATGACACAGGCTACTCTGGTGGAATAAATCCATTGACTTTGCATGTCCAGGTGGAGCACTGAGCATTTGATTCTCGTCGAACAGAATTTGTGTCTTTTAAAATGTTGTACGTAAACATATATATGATGACACGTCCAGGTGCACACCGTACAGTCCATGCACAAGCTCTCTCTCCTCAATCGAGCTATCCCTTTTCGGGAACTCTACTGCAGGCAAGACGGGGTCCTGATTATCTTCCGGATCGACATTGTTTGAGAAAGGGCTCATTGGTCCAGTGAGCCTTGCCGGGACCCTCACGTCGCGGACATAAATCTTTTGGGGATTTCGGGGAAGTGATCGAAAGGAGATGGGGTAGGGCCAAGGCAGCGGGGATATTCCAAGGAACTGGGGAGATGGAGGTACTTTCTCATTGCGTGAAGAGTGGAGTAGGGGAGTAGCATTGTGACGTGGATGAGAGGGACTCGTCCGACGAGGTGTCCAAAGTCGATGCCTCCAAGATTTGGCCTTTCGTCAGCGTCTCAATAATTGCTTCTCTTTTTTTTTTTCTGGCCTCATCTATTGAAGTGTTTTCATGATCCACGGACTTCGTGGAAGCAACAATTTTGGTGGTATGGAATAAGATACATATAATGAATTCTATGATTATTTTTGGCGTGATTCTCACTGTTATGATCTTTGGCATGATTCTCAATAGTTATGATGTCTGGCGTAATTAAATTCAAGCGCCATATGCCTTCATCTCTCATGTTAATGCCTCCATCTGTCCGGTTGACGAGAACATTGCCTGATGGTTGGGATCTACCCACACTGGCCGATGAGGCAATGTACGGAAGCACCACCTTCCCTCTTCGGTCTCTGGAGGTCTTTGCCGCCCACTAACCCGAATTGATTTCTGGCGTGCCACTTATTTGCAAGGGTTCGATGCCCATGCTGCACCTGCTCAGACACAATCACACGATCTGTACTGTCCGCAACATGCATTAGTGTCCGTCAAAACATCGCACCACTTCGGGGAAGCCATTCAGCCACCGATTCTGCGGTCCTCGAGGCCGTCTTTTACGGACTAAGAGGCTATAATTTTCTTAAGAGGCGCCGCGCTTCGTGGCTTGCAGCTATTGATGCCCGATTTAATCCGGTGAACGTAGCGACACGGTAATGAGCTGTCTACAGATTTACCGTGAATGAGGTCACTGTTTGAAGTAAACTACAGGATCCGTCTCTTGTAAAGTACACATTTCCACCAAAGGGGATCCGCTTTTTTACAAGCGTTGTGTCTCACGGTTGTCTAGACCCTTTCAAGCTCGGGGAGGAAGGCTGACAACCTTGGAAGTGGCTGTCATGTCTCATGTCAAATTTGTGGAATTCATTTTTCCCAAAGAATAGAAAACGATTCAAGCGGCTTTTAATTTTTCTGGATCACTTCGTAGGAAAAAAAATTAATTGATGGTGCTGTCGCTATGACTAGCTCTGTACAGTACAGCCTTGAACGTCTTTTGATCGTCGCTGAGGTTGGACAGCACATTGGCCGACGCTACTGTACAGTAGACCTTGACGGCACACAGTCACCGAAGGCCACAAAATGTCTAGATCGCTTGCATGATAACGGCATGTCAGCATCTGATTGGAGATTACCTAGGAAGGAAGGAGCGTTCGCACCCCTTTTTTTTTTTTTTTTTTTTTCCAATGATCACAATTCATGATTTGAGTTCGGTAAAATGGCACCAAAATTTCCCAGGTACGTTCACCGCAGATCACGGAAGAGGCTTGGGCTGGGTGGGGCGCGACAATGACTGGTTTGCGCCCGGTGACGCCCAGACGCCCAGTCCGAGTCGATCCCGTTTTCGGGATGCCGAGATTGATGGGTGCAATTTTCCAAGAGCTCTGGAAAAAGGTAGTCTAGAGGGAATCAGGGAGAATATCTAATCTAGTGATGGTCAGGTAGATGAGAAATGCCTAAGTGCCTGATGTATCTCTGGCCTAGGGCGATGCACGGTGCCCTGCAGCGGTGGTCAACACGGTGGTCAACACGGGCTCGATGCCGAGTCGGTCGGAATCGGGACACTTGCAGGCAGGGCTCGGTGTGCCGATTTGGGTGAGGTGGAGCCCACGGCAGGCTCAACGGATCGGAAATCTCTGCGCGGGAATCGTCCGAGGGCTCATGGTGGGACCCGAGCCCGAACAAGCTGCCCTCCAGTCTGTCCACTCTGAAGCTCTTATCAGTGCTGCGGTGAACATCTTAGGACCTCGTCTCTGCTGGGACGTGCTCGGCGAAGATTCTATATAATAACAGCTGAACCCAGGACATCAGAACGCCCTTTTTGCCGGTTTGAATGCGTAGAAACCAGCTTGGACGATCATTATCCAAGCTCGGTTCGGCGCCGGCCTTCGTCCCTGCTGAAGAACCCACGTCCGCCCCACTGAGTAAACAGAGATTTCTACAGTAGAATTTTATTCCCCTTCAATGGGCACTGGGAGGAGCCAGTCAGCCCACTCGTTTCAGTCTGGCTCTGACGAGTTCAAATCATTAGCCGACTCGATCAAGTAATAAAACCTCGGAAAAATGGCGTTCGTCAGGTGCTCATGGTGACGACATTAGAAACTATTGTCTCGAGCCGAGACTATACGCATTACACAGGGCGTTCAACCACGGAAACCGTCCGTTGTCAGGCACATCCCTTTCATTCGCCGTTTCCAGGAGACCCAGTGGCCCTAAACTGCTTTTCGCAGGTTTCTAGAACAAGTGGCAATTCTTCGGCACCCCCTTGCTAAGAGAGCTGGCTCTGGGCGTGTAGACATTCCACCGATGACGGGTTTCCCGCCACCAGGAATGTTCCGCAGAGAACATGCCACTGCATCTAGAAAGAAAACACTCAACCCTGACACTTCCAGGGTTTTTCCCCTCCCCCTTAGAGGACGATCGGACCTTGTCCAGCACACAAATAGCCAAATATAGTCGGGAGGACAATGCGTTCAAGGACTCACGTGGACATCCCCATTTCCGTCGTTAAATGCCTTCTCGTTTTCTCCACCCTTTGGTTCTCCACCCCGGAAACCCTCCACGGAGGGGGGACTATGCCCATGGAGTGATGGAGTAATTCGAAATTTCCTCCGCCCAATCCCGGCGCAAACATGGGACGCAAGATCCGGGCCCCCGTTTTGGCCCTGCCATGGTACCCCAAGGGGAGATGCCGAATCCGTAGTCATGGTTTTATTTATTAACCTCCCCCCTTCCTCCATTGTTTTCTTTTCTCTCCGTTCCTCTATTCCTTCTTCTTTCAATTTATTGGACCCGAAGTATTCTCCACGGGGAGTGTATTCATCATGGGTGTCTCCAACTTGCTCTCCAGCTTCAAGAAGCCTGCTGAGGAGTCCCGTTTCTCCTCTCAGGCTCCGACTCCTTCTCGGGCTGATTCAACCAGTGCCGAGAAGGACAACCTGACCATCGATGATAGTCCCGTCAAGTATTTGACATGGCGCTCCTTCATCTTGGGTCTGTGTGTCTCCATGGGTGGCTTCATCTTCGGTTACTCTACTGGTATGGTTCCACTACAGATCAATACAACCATGTACGCCGAGTGCTAATTGGTCCCTCCCCCCACAGGTCAAATCTCAGGTTTCACTACCATGTCCGATTTCAAGGTGCGATTCGCCGAGTACAATGCCGCTACTGGGGAATATGCCTTCAGCAACGTCCGTAACGGTCTGATTGTTGGTCTTCTGTCTATCGGTACCATGATCGGTGCTCTCGTTGCCGCCCCCATTGCCGACAGAATCGGCCGCAAGTTGTCCATCTCCTTCTGGGCGTTGCTCCACATTGTCGGTATCATTGTGCAGATCGCCACTACCGACAAGTGGTATCAGATTGCCCTCGGTCGTTGGGTGGCCGGTCTGGGTGTCGGTGCTCTGTCCAGCGTCGTCCCCATGTATCAGTCCGAGTCCGCCCCCCGTCAGGTCCGTGGTGCCATGGTCAGTGCTTTCCAGCTGTTCGTCGCCTTCGGTATCTTCATCTCCTACATCGTCAACTTCGGTACCCAGCGCATTGACTCCGCTGCCTCGTGGCGCATCACCATGGGTATCGGCTTCGCCTGGCCTCTGATCCTGGGTATTGGTACTCTCTTCCTGCCCGAGTCCCCCCGTTACGCCTACCGCCACGGCCGTATTGAGGAGGCCCGTAACGTGATGGCCAAGCTTTACGGTGTGCCCCCCAACCACCGCGTTATCGCCCAGGAAATGTCCGACATGAAGCAGAAGCTCGATGAGGAGAAGGCCGTGGGCAGCGTCCCCTGGCACGAGGCGATCACCGGTCCTCGCATGTTCTACCGTCTCATGCTCGGCATTGCTCTCCAATCTTTGCAGCAGCTGACCGGTGCCAACTTCATTTTCTACTACGGAACCTCTATCTTCCAGGGTGTCGGTCTCAGCAACTCCTACGTCACTCAGATCATTCTCGGTGCTGTCAACTTCGGTATGACTGTTCCCGGTCTGTACATTGTCGAGAACTTCGGTCGCCGTAAGTGCCTGATGGCCGGTGCTGCCTGGATGTTCATCTGCTTCATGATCTGGGCCTCCGTTGGTCACGAGATCCTGCACTCCAACCCTACCGATCACTCCGCCGGTGTGACCATGATTGTCTTCACCTGCTTCTTCATCGTCGGCTTTGCCTCCACCTGGGGACCCATCGTCTGGGCCATCTGTGGTGAGATGTATCCCTTCCGCTACCGTGCTACCTGCATGGGAGTTGCCACCGCCGCCAACTGGACCTGGAACTTCCTCATCTCCTTCTTCACCCCCTTCATCAACACCGCCATTGACTTCCGCTACGGTTACGTCTTTGCTGGATGCTGTTTCGCCGCTATCTTCGTTGTCTTCTTCTTCGTCAACGAGACCCAGGGTCGTACTCTCGAGGAGGTCGACACCATGTATGTCCTCCACGTCAAGCCCTGGAAGTCCTCTAGCTGGGTTGCCCCCGAGGGCATCGTGGCCGACCTTCACGGTCCCCGCGAGCCCAAGGAGGGTGCCATTGAGCAGCAGCAGCACGAGGGTGTTGAGATCCGAGAGGAGTAGATCTTCTCTGGAATCTGGCAGTTTCTCCAGACCAAAAGGGCCGGCAGGCCATTGGCGTTATGTATTATTCCAAGTTATGACTTCTCATGTGTATATTGAACACTCATCTCTTTTGCTTTATTTTTTCCCCTAGTGGGAAACAGGATCTAATGTGGATCGAATATGGTCATGATCAAAACCATAATACAATTCAATCTTCACAATCATGAAGCCTCCATTTTTTTCAATTTTTCGTACGTAGGAAAAGTAAAAATCGTTCTTGTTGCCCGTAATTACTATTGGGAACATCTATTGGGTTTCAAAGTTCATCCCCGCAGCCTTTCTCGCCGCTCCATAAACACCTGCAATATCACCCTTTGCACCCTGTTCAGCTTTCACATCCTGCAAGAACGCATCCGTAACCTCAACATTACGCATCCGCTGACCACCCTCTTTCGCCAAGTTGGACGCATGTCGCAGATCCTTCCGCGCCAGATCAACAGCAAACAACGGCTCCTCACGCTTGTAGTAATCACCGGTAATCATACGCTCCGCATACTTCGCAAAGGGCCCGGGAGCAAACAGATCCAACCACTGCTTCATGGGCCCCGTACCAAGACCCGTCGCATCGGCGGCAGTAAGTGTCTCGGCAAGAACACCAACAGTGTTCAAGATGAAGGTGTTGCCCAGTAATTTCATAGTCGAGGCGCGTCCGACATCGGTATCCGCGCCCGTTCCCTCGGACAGATCAATCGTCGCCTTGGCAAAGACACCCTCGAGGAACGGCTTCACCTTTTCAATAGAAGCCTGCTTCCCAGCCGGCAGAGCAATCATCTGTCCGGCGTCCGCCATAATAGGCGCGCCGAAGACGGGACACGCGACGAAACCTGCTCCACGGGCAATGTAGGCGGCCTCGGCGCGGCGCGAGGTATCAGGGTGAACCGTCGAGCAGTCGACGAAGGTCTTGGATGACAGATCGATGTTTTCGGAAAGGGTGCCGGCAATCACATCTTCTAGGGCGGGGTCATCGCCAACACAGATGAAGATGATGTCGGCATTCTGCACGGCTTCGGGTATTGTGTTTGCGACGGTTGCTTTGCCTTCGAGGGAGGCGGCGAGGGTGGTCGCACGGGCTGTGGTGCGATTGTACAAGATCAGGCTTGATTGGGGACCTTTCTTGGCGATATTGGTGCTCAAACCCTAGTCTCGTTAGCTTTAGTTTCTGAGAGTCTTGAGTGTTGAGTCTTTCAAGTCTGGTAGCGTGGACATGTGGAGAGGAAAGGAGTTTGAAGTGCAAATTATAACTAATATCACTTACACGGCCAATATTGCCGAGGCCAAGCCAGGCGACGCGAGTTCCAGACATGATGTATAGATAAAGGTAGATTTATTTGAGGAAGAGAACAGGACAGAACAGAGCAGGAAAGGCAGCTTTTAAGTTCAAGCTTTAACGTGGGGCAGCGTGGGGTAGCACGATATCAGTTGAACCGGGGCTTAGGATTTATCCGAGATTTCCATTCACGACAAATTCATCCGTAGGAAAGGCTTTTCATATAGTCTTGAACTAGCTAGACTCGATCCATTACTATCGACCCCGGTCTTCGGATCGCGATTGCTGAGCCGTGACTCACTAGAGCCGAGGCCGAGATGGGGATTGTTGCTCGGGACGTGCGGATCGTGCGGACCGTTCGGGCCTTGAGCGTCTTCCGATCTTGATCTTCCGTAACTGCTCTCGATCGATCCTAAGAATCCCAGCAAGTCACCTAAAATACATTCCGAGAATCTTCTATAGCCGGGATTTCCCGGTATTATCAAGAATCGCGACGTCCTGGAAAGGCAAATCCAGATACTGCCACATAAAGGCGAACCTGCGTCAAGATTAGCTTAGCGCCCCTTCCACTCCATGTCTAGTGCAGACACTAACCGATCACTTCCGAAGAATGGCTCCTCCTTGCCATACTTATTTCTGACCCAGAACCACGGCGCCCCGAATGCACCTAGATCCAGCGCCTTTTGCGTATTGGCCGTCAGAGCCTCCTTGTACTCCGGGCTCTGAGCCGCGTCTAGGATGGCCTTGATTTCCTCATCGGAGTAGTTATGGGACTTGAGCAGCTTGGCCAGGTGCTCTGGCTTGCTGATGTCGATATTCTTGTGGTACATCCACTCGGAGAGCGAGAGGAAGGTGGTTTCGAATCGCTCCCGTGAATAAGTGCGCTTGATATAGATCATACAGCGTTGGGGCTAATTGATGAGCCTGGGACTCAACGACGGATACCAGGGGGGAAGGGTGAATGCATACCATGATGGAGAGGATTGGGAAGAAATCCGGGTTCTTGATCGGCGGCACGCCAAAATATTTGCATGCGCGCGCGGAGTCAAACTTGGAGTAGTTTGCTTTGGCGGGCAGTGTCCATGGTGGTTTGTTTCCTGATTGCGTGAGAAAAATCATGCATAGATGTATAGGTTATTTCACTTACCAGAGCCCACATTGATGCCACCGAGGAATACAGGATGGAATCTTGGAGGGTTAGCTTGACATCATGAGATGGACTCGACGGAGACGCTCACTCAATCTCCACGCCGTGCGACTCTAGCGCTTTCCGGTTTTTTCTCAGAAAGAGAATCGCATAGTACGAGTAGGGCGAGACTAAAGTTGTCAGCTATCCGCCACACGCCGAATTGATCTAAGATCTGCATCTGCGAATGCAGGCGAATCGAGTCTCCAAAAGGGGCCATACCGCAATCCACGTACGCGTCAATTTTAGCAGACATGATGAATTATTGCTGATTCAACCGATGAAAGGATCAAGGAGCGTCTGGGGTTGGGTATATAACATTCGGTGGTCCTCGGGTGGAGTAGTTGGGGAATGGACCGAGGCTGTGGGGTTGATGAGTGATCAGAAATTTCCAAGTCTGGCGATGCACTACAAGTCTGTGCGTCCAACATGGGAATGTTTGTATTTGATTTCTGTTATTTATTAAGAAGAATTATGTACACCTGCTGCACATCCATCTCAATTCTTCTTTGACTTCAAATCTTTGCTAAAAACTCAAACCTCAAAGGTCATATAGGTAATAAAGCTGAACGACCTTACTAAAGTAGCTACAAGGGAGGGAGAGATTGGAGTAGAAAAAACGCGGATCAAAGCTAGGCATCACCCATGAGAGAATCACCATCTGCTCCAATAAACTGTAGATCCGGATTTCTCGTTGATATGAGTTTTTCGAGACGATTCCTTCGAATGAGTAGGCGATATCATCGCTCCCTTCTGGAAAAGATGTACGAGTAAACCCATAACCTCGCTGTAGTCTCTAGAACGGGTTCGCAGAAAGCGTTCGGACCACTACTTAAGGATTAGATTAATACTTATCTCAGTTGAAGATCAACATACCTTGGAGTTGTCATTGATTTTGAGGAAGCAGAAGTGTCGGTCATCTGAAACCACGCCATAGACGGAGCAGTCCTTCTTGCCGGCCTCTTTCCGTAGGTTGTGTACGATTCCCGGGAGCAGATTAATCTCTATCATAGTAGAACAAATCAGATACTTACCCATATAGGCCAGACACTGCGGTAGGCTAGGTGATACGTAGTCCCTTTTCTTCGCTTCCACAACAACAACTTTCAGTTCCGTTTCCTCAATCTCACCATACCAGACTGCGTAGTCCGACTTCCCGACTAGTCTGTGACGCCCTTTTTTTCGTTCCACTGGACCGTAGCCCCATTGTCTCTCTGCCTCTAGGCAGAGAGGACGAGAACTGGTCGAATGACTCGAGCTGACAGTATCGAGAGCGTGGACAATTAGCGCGTCGAGCGTTATTCGGATAATGGCTTCATTTGAGTGACCTCTCCAGGTAGCCTTTTGGATCTTGTCTAGGAGGTTAGCTTGGCTTGGGTCAGTTATATGTTATCTTCCTTGTTGGATTCCAGGACCACCTACTAAGTTCCGGTGACATCGGAACGGCGGTCACGGCTGCAAGCTCGGGGTCCTCAAGAGTGAGCTCCAGACCCAGCATCACCTGCACTTCCCCTAGCTCGAGACTAGAGATGGGAATCGCTGCGAGTTTGGATTTTTGCTCATTCATAACCTTCTGGCACAAGGTGTAAAGTTTCTGATCGTCCTGATCAGTTGAGTCAGCTGGTTCGCCTCTAAAGAATTTGCGAAGTTCCTCTTTCCAGTTATTTTTTGGCATCGTGGACGAGCCGGACAAGTATGAACGTAAGATGGTGAAGAAGTGTGGATTCTGTTTGTATCAGAAAAGGAGCGGTCATCTAGCATGACTGTCTTCATTAGGCAGCGTGAGTCTCTCTCTCCGACACCCAAAAAGGCTCGAAGCTAAACTTTACGCTCTCCTTCCTTCACATCTTTTCACACCACTTCCTATATCTCTTCCTACATCTGCTCAATAGTGCTTCCTTTACCTCTCTTTCCACAGTAGCAGATCCAAGACGGCAAGCCTCATTATGGCATCTCCACCAGGAGATTGTCACTTCCCGTTATTGGCAGTCGAGAAGCTTCAACTCTCAGACGTTGAACGCATCTTTAACCTAGTTCAAACTGATGATATGGACTGGGCGCTATCTCGGGTCCCGTTTGACATGCCAGGTGACTGCGGTAAGCTTGACTTGACCAGGAAGTATTTCTGAGTTGATCCCTGACTCTCAAATCTGCTTAGCGTCCTTTCTCAACAAGATTGACGCCTCAGTCTCCCGGTCCGATGGAATGCATAAAGTCGCAATGCGACTTCGGCTTAGCATTCTTCTTAGTGCGGTGCACTCTACATCCCCTGATCAAAGTGCTCCGGAATTGCCCCGAGTCCCTCTCTCAACGGGGTATCGTTTTCTTTTCGAGCCAGTTATCTACAAGGAGGAAATGTACCGCCTACAGGGAGTCCCTGTGTTTTCCCTGTGGTACACTGAGTCATCCAGGAGTGATAACGCGGCCATGAATTTCGTCGTTGTGGAAACAAAGAAAGGGGAGTCGTCTCACGGTGTTCCTCAGGCTCTTGCCTACATGGGTGAGTGATCTCTCTTCGCTCCTAGGTTCTATAGCAACGAGACTAAATCTTACTAAGGCATGATTCATAAACAACGAGATGATGAGGGCAGTGTTCAAAATGTCATTTTCGGCCTCTCTACCGATCATGATCAGTTTCATTTCGTTCATCTAGATTGCCAAGGAAAAGTACGTCACAAGTTGTGAGACAGATTTCTACTCACGCTAACTATTCCCTAGTGGTCTCGACTAGACATCACTTACAGCAATCGCCAGCAAATTATCGAAACATTTGCCTACATCCACAAGCAAACTTCTCTTCTGTCTATGTTAGGAGAAAGCAGTGAGTCCAAAGATCGTTGCTCGGGATCTCGAACGGATCACAGCCGTGTGAGCGATCCAACCTTGTCAAGGTTTCAAGTGGAGGATTCTTCGATGCAGGAATCCAAGGAATATGACAATGAATCCGACAAGGACTATTAATATCTACTTCATTAGCATGGGATTCGCTGGTCAGACCACCTCCTTGCTGGTCAAACTACACTGATCAAGCTACACTTCACCATTCGAGCTACTTATCTATTACTCAATTCAAGATATTTGCAATCGCTATCCCAATATGTCTCTGAATGGTAGGGTAAGATTAACAAATTATGTAGTGTAGTGGGAGAACCGGTGATATATGTGTGGCCTCAGGCATTATCTAATGCCTGCAGTGCAATGATGCATCTTCAAGACAGAGTTGGAGATAGACTAAGCAACTACCAATTCAATGTCGGTTACCACCACATTTTCTCTGTTCATGATAGAGCCTTAGGTGCGGTCCGTCCGGCCTCGACAGGATATCCGTACGGCATTGTCAAGTATACCAAATATAGTGGCGAAGATGCAATGCAAAGTATAGACAAAACAAAACATAGTCGGAGGATTGTGCCAAGCCTTGTTTGTATGCATCCAAGATCGATGCAGCTTATGCAGCTTATTATTCAGAGCGATCGCTGCGCTCGCAGGCTGTGTGTGTGTGTGTGTGTCGTCCAGTCTGCATTGTCAGGCAGCCATCGAGCCGTCCCCATTTCAGTTGATAGAAAGTGAAATGCTCTTTGACCTCACTCCTCGCAAGGAAATATTTGAAATTTTAGTCAATTCAGTTCCATTGACGAACGAAAGAGCCGAAATATGGCTGATTGGCTTGGAGCGGAAAAGAAGTCCGTCTTTGTTGAGCGAGAAACGAGCCAATCTTGGGACGGGTATCAGTAAATCAGCCGGTTTTCTTTCCATTCGAACATGAACATCCTGGCATTGATTACTCATTCCTTCCGACTGAGAGCAGACTGGCGAGTATTCACTAAATCCAGGTCATATGGGTTCTCCTCGTACTGAGTCGCAGTGGGAACACGATGCATCGATTTTCCTGACTGACGAGATGCTCTTGAAGCAAAGCGTGCAATAGTTGCCCGCGAAGGCACAGTTGATAAGGTCTCGCTGTCGCTGCTTTCATCTACCTCGTCATGAGGGTTGGTCTTCTCCTCCACCTCTTCCCTACGAATCTCGGCCTGGTTCTTTTCAGCGAGTCGACGCATGAACGCATCAGCCTCAGCCGCATAGGTGCAGCGTTGGCGGATCTGAGCGCCGTACTTGTAGAAGATAAACGGCAATGGCACACAGAGAACCGAGAGGAAGGCTGGGATGGAAGACGCCCAGTGAATGCCTAGGTTTCTGTACATGTATGTCGTGAAGAGAGGGAATGCCATGCCAAACAAAGAGCGGAGTGCAGAGTTGGCTGCCAATACCGAGGCAGCATAGATCGTGTATGAATCAATGAGATAGTTGAACACACTCAAAAAGATGAGAACCATGCCAAATCCGAATGGGGCACCCGCAGCAATCGATGCCATCCAATGGACGCTCGGCGCGTTTGTCCACGCAAACCAGAAGAGGCCGATGGGCAGAGCGATACCTCCAATCATACTCGGAGGCAGTCGAATCTCCGGGGGAAGACGATCAGTGGTCTCACTGCACTTCTTTGCGTAGCGCATGTTCTCGGGGAATGTGTAAGCCACAGCGAGAACCATGCCGACCAAGATACCCAAAAACGCAAGACCACCCACACCCTCGCTCCACCCCCGAACCTCTTGGAAGACGATAGGGTAGGCCGCGAAAAGCATATAGAGAGTTCCGTAAATAATCGACATATAGATAGAGAACAGCAAGACGATAGGCTCGCGGAACAACAAGATCCAGGGTCGCGAAAGGGCCGTCTTCAAAGTCCTGCTCATAGGAACGGGGCCGCGCTCGATATCAAGCTTACTGCGGTAGACTTTCCCGGTCAATTCAGACAGCTTGGCAGCCCGGCGACGCAGCAGAACCGGAGCATAGGTCTCTGGCAGTAAGAAGATTACGCATAGCCAGAGAACACCTGAAAATGCAGCCAGGAAGCCTTCCACCCAGCGCCACCCAGCTCCAGTGGCAAGGAATCCTCCAATGATAGGGCCAATAGTAGGACCTAGGAACGGTGCCGCAGCAAACAAACTCACCGCAATACCACGCTGAGAGGCAGGGAACATATCGGCGATGGTGCCACCTGCATTACCAAAAGGCGAGGATCCGAAGCAGCCTGCTAGGAATCGAAGAATGATAAGAGTTTCAATATTCTGCGAGCCAGCAGCACCTGCATTGAATGCCGTCAAAAACATATAGCTGAAAGTGAAGATATGACGACGGCCAAAGATTTCACTAAGCGGCGCCCAGATTAGGGGTCCAATAGCGAAACCAAGCACGAAAAGGGAGACTCCCAAGATGACGATCTCTTCCTCGACACCGAACTGGGCTATGATCTGGCTCATTCCACCTGAATATGCCGAGGATACCAGCGCAACAGCTAGTGTGACGAATGAGACCAAAATCGTGATGGCCCATTTCGTGATGTTGCGAAAGTTCATGGGGTTGCGAGGATCGTTTGGAATCCATGTCACCGCATAGGGATCTTCCTCTGTTCCGGAGCCCGGGTATGGATGTTGAGCGACATCCTGTGTGATGACCTTCTGGTCAAAGATCAGACGCCAAAAGGGGATCTTGGAAGGAAACAAGGCCTCGCCTCCAGCTCCCAGAGCTTCCATGATGATCGAAGCCCACCACTGGAAAGAGTGGTGTTTTGGGCTAAAACGACGGAAAGTCAATCTAATCCAAGGTGCTCCAGCCTCGCCCCTGAGATCAACGGATGCAGATCGCGACCAGGCAAGATTTTTTTGGGAAAAAAAAGGGAGTTCATCGACACTACATTTGGACAAGATGAAGACTAATCTCGAATATCGCGCCCCACTCTGATTACCGGTAGCCTCGGCATTTGCCTAACAGAGTTAGCTATCCATACAGGCACCGTGTAGTGATTGGCGTGCCAGGCCACATCGGCTGGTAGTGCCGAGAACGAGCGGAGTGACCCGCCACTCTCAGATTTTTCAGTGGAGTCGGACTCGCCTTTTTCCACGTTTTCCACGTTTTCGGTCCGGGCGCCACCCATACTGGTCCACACGGCTTCCCGAGATGGTTTGTATTATTGTTGATTGACATATTGCATGATCTTGAAGCTATCGACGATACATCTCTGGGCGGAGTGAGAACGAAGCTATGTCAATCTTTATTGAGGTTATGGTTGACCCACACGCGATTTCACGAGCTGATAAGTTCTCCATTCACAGTCTTCGGGTGCTTGCTTTTTTCTGTGACCTGCTCAAACATGACAGCCGAGCGGCAGAGCGATTTCCCACATTCTAAGTTGGTATTATATAAGCATGGAATGAGAGTATGAATTCTGATGGGAGAAATTACCAATATAGGTGAGATTCGTACTTTGACAGATCTTCATGTCGCTCATAGATCAAAAAGTGAGTGCGAGCACACAATGTAACTCTGCCTGGCCTACATGGATGTCATTGTCATTGCAGTAGAGTTGAATGTACATGGCAATATTTGTGCACTGATATGGGCCAAGTTGCTGACGCAATGTTCCTCCCATAGCCGGTTTCGCGGAGATGTCAAGCGCAGTTAACCTGAAAACTCTAACGTGGGAATGTTGGGCATGGATGAGCAGCATCCGAAAGTCTCGGTGTGCAACCATGAGCAGTCTGGCGACATCCTTATTACTTGTGTTTCCTTATGTCTTCGTCTAGTGGTCGTGATGCTTTGATGAGCTTCTCTCACCAGACCAAGCTAAATCGGGAGTTATGCGTCAAAGTAAGATGCTACCGACAACAGTCAACGAGGCTCATTATTCAGAAGGGAGTGATGCCATGTACCGTTTCTTTTTCCTCTTTACGCTCCGCTTCATTAACGGCGGCAAGGAATCTGGTGGCTTGTATATGTAGTGCTAAAATGTAAGCACAAGTTCAACTTCGTGGAAAAGATTGCATTTACCATCCACCTCGAGGTCGTAATACGAAGTTCCCTCCATAGGGTCAGGTACGTGTTTAGGGTGCGACTGCACGTGCAAGCCAAATGACTTTGCATCATCTAGCCAGAGAAGCTCACCAGCTCGTCCATCAAGCCATTCGCGTGGAAGCCGAATAGTACTGTCGAAAATTAAAGTCCGGTTTGTGAGCCAGGAGGAACCTGGCGTCGAAGATATCTGAATGGACACTTTGAGCTGAGTGAATGCCTCCTCATCGTTAATTTCGACCTCCTGGAGGAAGCTTTTGCACAATGCTTCTGTTTTCTTTTTTAGTCTATATGCCCCCCCCCCCCATTACCCATGCAGAGACTCACCAGATGCATCTCTCAGAGTGCCTTGGTTGGGTGCAAAAACGCTTGGCTGGGAGAAAGAGGAGTACGTAGTGACATATCCATTCACCTGACCGGCTGTCATGTTTCTGCAAATGACAAATCTATGGGCGAAAGCAGGTGGTGCAAATGTTAGCATGACCTTCAAGCGGTCCTCCTCAATGGCCTGCATAGCGCGATCGAGCATGAGATTCAGATTGCTGGAAATGATTGCCTTAAAGCGGCGTGACACGGACATGGCCATGACCATATGCTTAACAGGCAATTCTAGCATTGTCTGATCGAGCAACTTTCCTACATTTAGCCATCGCCCCGTGCTTAAAGGGCCGTTATCTCACCTCAGTTGGAAGACTTCCCAACCTTGGGCTCTGGCTCCCCTGAGGGACGGGAGGGTCTTTAGAATTCATTTCTGAGGGAAATTTGATGTTTATATAGGGTGTCGTATATCACTTGAACGAGAACGGCAGGTGGACAGCTGAATGTTACGCAAGGAAGGGCTGAAAAGGAAGCCAGAAGAGAACAGGCAAATCTGGTCTTTTTTTTTTTAATTTTGATGCTGGCCAACCGGTCTTGTGGTGTGCATCTTTGCCATTCACATATGCATCATCACCAGTGATGAGTCGAGTGCGGTCGTGCAAGCTAAAGCTTTTGCCCAGAGGAGTTGTGTCTAGTCAAATCAGATCATAACGTTGCGCGCATATGACGTCACGTGCACCACTCCAGTCTACAGTAGCAATTATCTCCATGAACATTAGGAGTTTGGGACTGTAAAATTGACAGGGTCTCTGGCATGGTTAAATCAAATTTATCCGGGACTCCACGGTGCATCTCCATAACCCCATCGCCCCAGAATCTCAACCTCGGGTTGCCGATGCCTATACGGCTCACCGAAAGAAATGACATCGGCGCCAAGACCCATCATGTCATCTTCAATTCGCTACTCGACGCAGGCTAAGACTTAGTATGGACCTCATCGGTGATATTATGGAGTAACATTGTATTTCAGGAACCCATTGATATTCAATTCACCCGAAGTAAGGGAGCTAACCTGCTGACTGCGTCATATTGAATGTCCTTGATGGAAACCCCGCCGGGGAAGAGGTCTACCGCCCGGGCCCCCGCGGGGTTTTTCTACCTCTTGCCTCCCACTTCTTTTTTCCACAAGGTACTCGCAATTCTTTCTGGATAACATGGAGAACGTTCTCGACGACATCTCCCACCGGAGATATAATCCTCTGCGTGGCTCGCATATTCTCGTCTCTCCCCACCGAACCAAGCGCCCTTGGCAGTAAGTTGCTTGCAATTATGCGACAATGGCATTACCTGACTGATCTCTTTTTCTTTTATTACAGAGGTGCTCAAGAGAGTCCCTCTAAGACCACTCTACCTGACTATGATCCCAAATGCTACTTGTGCCCTGGCAACCAGCGCGCTCAGGGTGACACCAACCCCAAGTACGACAGCACCTTTGTCTTCGTCAACGACTACAGTGCCGTGAAGGAGGAGCAGGCTCCTTATGACAACAGCAATGATGATGGTACGCGCCTTTCGCTCTTCGATCAGACCCAGACTGACCGAGTTCAGAAATCGAAAAGCGCTTCTTGAAGGCTGAACCCGTGACGGGCAAGTGCTACGTCCTGACCTTCTCTGCCGCCCACAATCTCACCCTCGCCGACTTGTCTCCTATTGAGATCGTTCCTGTGATCAATGCCTGGACTGAAATCTACGCCGCTCATCTGTCACCAACCTCCCCTTTGGCGAAGCTTGCGCCGCCCACCCACGTCCAGCCTATTGATCACCACGCCAATGTCTCCAAGCCCAAGGAGCAGTACCGCTACATGCAGATCTTTGAGAACAAGGGCGCCGCTATGGGCTGCTCCAACCCTCATCCCCACGGCCAGGTCTGGACCACTAGCACTCTGCCTGAGGAGCCCGCCGCCGAGCTCGAGCAGCTGCGTCGCTACCGTACCCAGCACGGTGGTAGTCACCTGCTGGAAGACTACGCAGAGCTGGAGAGCCGTAAACAGGAGCGTGTAGTCTTTGAAAACGAGGGATTCGTTGTCGTCTGCCCGTGGTGGGCTACCTGGCCTTTCGAGACCATGATCATCAGCCGCACACACAAACGCGCTCTTGTTGATCTGTCCGATGCCGATCGAACTCTCCTCGCCGAGGCCATTGCCGAGATCACCCGTCGGTACGACAACCTCTTCGAGACTCACTTCCCCTATAGCATGGGTATCCACCAGGCTCCTCTGGATGGTACCCAAGAAGAGGTGGACGCTTCTTACCTGCACCTCCACTTCTATCCGCCTCTTCTGCGCAGCGCTACCGTCCGCAAATTCCTGGTCGGCTATGAGCTGATGGCTGAGCCTCAGCGTGATATCACGCCCGAGCAGGCTGCTGCTCGACTCCGTGGCTGCGGTGGTGAATTGTACCGCAAGAAGATGCAGTAAAGTTGTCGTTTTCTTTTGGCCGGAAAATAGACAGGGAATCTGATGACTAGTATTGCATAATACCAACCCAACATCTCACATATGCAGAAATGAAACTGTAAAAATATACTTGAATAACGGTTGCCCGAACATGAATTAGACAAGACATCTTTTGCGTGAGAGTATTTATTATACACGGTTTTTTTTTTCCTTCTTAGCCCACATCTCAAGTGCTGAGCTGGGTTCACAGCTGAGTGCGTGGCAACCCCGGTGTGCCTCACCCATTGTTGTGGCAGCTTAAGCCAGGTAGAACTCACGCTGAGTCAACATCCAAGCAACAGAAGAGGACGCGACAATCAACGGGCTAAGGAAGCGTCCCTTGAGGGAAGCATTTCCGAAAACAAGCTCACCAACGAAGTGGGTCAGCGCAATGCCGTAGGTCCAGATAGCGAGGTTGTATGCGATAGGGGAGTCAATGTTGTAGGCGGCGGTAAAGCGAATGACGGCGGAGAGGAAAGTCCAGGTACCAAAGACACGACCAGAGAGAGGCTCAACGGCCATGGCGCCATTAGTATAGAGCTTGGAGGTGTAATCGGGAGAGCAGTAAGCCTGTAGACTGTTGACGGCGGAGACAACGGAGACCTGGATGAGATGAGCGAGGGGGTTTCCCATGAAAGAAACAAGGATGAACATACAAACAAGAGCCACTTAGGCAAAAGACCCTCGAAGGGAGGAAGGTATGAGATGATTTGATCCATTGCGCAGAATTGAAAGGGTTGAGGGGAACGCTGGAGCTGTGAAGTTTAATGAGTGAAGGAGCTGGCCGAGGTGTCTGGAGTTCTTGGCGCAGATCAACCCCCAACAGTACCAACATCTTTTTCTTCCCTCCCCAATTCCCCTCCCTCATCCCACCATGGATATCTCCAAGTACACCGAATGCCTCTCACAATGGCCCGCTCATATCGAGTCGGGCCTCCCTGCTATCGGCGCACTGCTTCTGCTCACTACTGGTGGGCTCGTTGTCGCCTGTAAGATCTGGAGCTTCGTCCGCGTGCTCCTCAGTTTGTTTGTCCTTCCGGGCAAGCCGGTATGTACCTCTCGCCGATGCTCAACATTCAATGATATTAACAGACCCTATTCTAGCTTCGCTCTTTCGGTCCTCCTGGTAGCTGGGCCGTCGTGACCGGTGCCTCGGATGGTCTGGGCAAGGAGTTCGCGCTGCAGCTGGCGCGTGCCAAGTTCAACATTGTGCTAGTGTCCCGGACCGAATCCAAGCTCGTCACTCTGGCGGAAGAGATCACCAAGCGTTTCCCGAATGTTGAGACCAAGATCCTCGCCATGGATTTCTCCCGCAATGCCGACGAAGACTACGAGGCTATGCGCTCTCTAGTTTCCGGTCTCGATGTCTCCATCCTGGTCAACAACGTTGGCCAGAGCCACTCGATCCCCGTTCCCTTCGCCCTGACTCCCGCTGCCGAGATGAACGATATTATCACCATCAACTGCATCGGCACTCTGCGCGTGACCCAGCTCTTCGTTCCCGGCATGACCCAACGCCGCCGCGGTCTGATCCTGACCATGGGCTCCTTTGGCGGCCTGCTTCCCACTCCTCTGCTGGCCACATACTCCGGCAGCAAGGCATTCCTGCAGCAGTGGTCCACCTCTCTGGGTTCTGAATTGGCTCCCCATGGTATCGAGGTTGAGCTCGTCCAGGCATACCTGATCACCTCCGCCATGTCCAAGATCCGCCGCGCCTCTGCCGCCATCCCTACCCCTCGCGCCTTTGTCCGCTCGGTTCTGTCTAAGATTGGTCGAAGCGGTGGCTCCTCGACCTATGCGTACAGCTCTTCCCCGTACTGGAGCCACGGTATCATGGCCTGGTTCCTGACTTCGGTCACTGGAGTCATGGGCAAGTTCGTGGTTGACCAGAACAAGGGTATGCATGAAAGCATCCGCAAGCGAGCTCTGCGCAAGGCGGAGCGCGAGGCCCAGAAGAAGAGCACCTAAGTTCTGGTGTTGAATCGCTCCATTGCGGTCTGTGCTCGTTGACATTCTCGGTGGATTCAAAGGACGACTGTTTGCAGGAGTATATAATGATAAAATCTCACGCAGCGTTAGCTTTATGAGCCCGGTACATCCGGGATGTCATTAGAAATAAATAATATGTGATCAGTCTATGATCACTCGTTCCCAAGTTGCTTTTCAACTCTGCCAATCTGAATATGTGACACGCGATGGATGCATGTAGGCAAGCAGCATGATCATCCGAGAATCACAGTCAACCAGGGCACGATGATCAGTTTCAAACCCCTGTGTAGCATCGCATCGGAGTTTCTAAACCCCGGCTCGACAGGGTCTCTAAGCATCGAATCGGTGGACTTGATTCAATTTCATGGCGGTCGACTGGTCCCACGTGGTGGATCGCTCCACAGCCGTGGAAATGGTTTCCATCATCTCCCTTTTGACGAGTCATTTATTCTACAATCTGTTTTGACGATATAGAATTCTAAATTATCTCACTTCTTAGTCTCGTCAGCCGTACCGCTGTCTTTCAATCACCTTTTGGTAGTCGAGACCCGTAACAAGGCCAATAGTCCTCTTGGGACACCCCGCTCAATACGGCCTGATGTGACGTGGGATGTGGGCCAGATGGAATTTCTGTAATTCAATATTTATCGTCTCTAGAGCAAACGGAATCTGCTCGATGGGTACTATCTGGGCAAGCCAAGCAGAAGTGCAGCAAAGTGAGACCCAGTAGGACTTAAAATGCTCCGCATCGTTCAATCGCACCGCAGCCTCGCACACTCACAGAGTTTTCATGAAGCTTACCATCATGGGTCCACAACCTCAGTGTACATCATGTCGGGGTTCAATGACACCAGAGTGTCGAGCAATAAGTCTGAAGCCGGGATAGGGCTGGTGAGCTGCTCCCAAAAGAGAGAAAAAAAAAAAAAAAAAAAAAAAAAACCTCTGAGACAACAAATGGGTACATATAGACTGAGGCAAGCAAGTTGACGACGCGAGAATAAGTAAGAGGGCAACTCGTGGTTAGTGGTGTGAAACACGGTTGAGGTGTCAGAGATAAAGTGAAGTGGAGAAGTCTGGCAGTTGAGGATTGCCGGGAAACTTGTGCGACAATTTCCCTTGAAAACGGCAAGTACCAGATCTCTTCTAGAAGAGCATAGGGCGGAATAGCCAATCATGTCTGAGCAAGAAGCCCCTTGTTCGGCTGACTCGACTTTAATGCACGGCCCCTCGTGGCCCCCGCCGGCCTTTTTGGACCTTGCGCAGTAGTGAAACGTGGATCATTCAATATATCATGCCTGGTGCCCGAGGTGTTGATTCTGACGCTTCAATTCTGGATGAGCCGCGATGCCGCAGCCGATAGGTACTCTCGTCCACGCCCTCGGCCACAACTGGCTGGGCCAGGCCGACATTGCCGTCCAAACGGTCCTGCTCGCAGCCGGGCTCACGGCGGTTGGTCTACGGCTATGGTCGAGGCATTTGCAGCAGGTCTCGTGGCAGTGGAATGATCGGTTGATTCTGAGCGCCACGGTAAGATCGGATCCATCCTGGTCGCCCAGTGTGCGAGGTTCACTACACAGATTGGTGACACTGACACCGCCTAGGTCCTCATGCTTGGTCGCTACATCATCGAGCTAATTTTGATTTTACTCTGTGGTCTGGGTCTCCATTCATTGGAGGTGGCTCGGACCGGAGGGCCAGAGGCTTTTGTCCGCTTCAACCAGGTTCGCACTCTTGCTCCTCGGATTGAAGAACCGTGGCGGCCTGTCTAACCCTCATTAGCTGACGTACGCGGGAAACTTGGTGGGATGTACAGTGGTCTACTTGGTTCAGGCATCTATTCTGCATTATTACCTCCGCAGATTCCAGCAGCAGATCATCATGTGGCTAACCTATACCGTGATGAGCTTGTGTACAGCTCTGTGGATCGCAACTTTCTTCGCTACGGCATTCTTCTGTAACCCGCCCAGCAAGGTCTGGTGGGCTGATGCGCAGGGTCATTGCGGTGACCGAAAGACCCTGCATACCGCCACTGCGGTGAGCGAGGTCATTCTCAATGGGTTTATATTACTTATTCCTCTGCCGATTGTACGGCATATGAGGTTAGCCCGGGCCAGAAAAGTCGCGCTCGGCCTGATTTACATCCTGGGTATCGCGTGAGTATCATTGTGCCATTTCTTATGGAAATATGTTCGTTTTCTGAAATTGCATCTCTAGCATACTTGCCATCACGGCAGTCCGCATCGAGCTTGAGGACAAACTCGACCCAGAGGATCCAACCTACGGTTCGGCTCGAATTTCACTATTTTCATGCATTGCCTCCCTTCTCGGCATCATTGTCGTCTGTTTACCACTACTGCCTCCAGCGATTCAAAAGCTCTTTGGAACCTCCTTTTTCTGCTCTACGGCAGACGGACCAGTCTCTGACTCGCCCTCCGCCGGATACTGGAAGACAACAGTCATGAAGGAGCAACCCGAGGAGCCTGAAATTCCTCTGGTGACAGTGGCACCGCCTCCCATGGCGAAGAAGTTGACTGAGCTGGCTCAGGGACAGATTAAAATTACTTCGGATTGGGAGATCCACTCTGCGAGAAATTCCGCGCGGTTGGATAGGGAGTCGATACGACGGGACTAGAAGCTGTTCCTAGGGTCTGAGTCCTCAAGTCTAATTTCTGAGGCAGAAAACGTTACAGAAATTGTAAAGAATCTACGTGTTCAGGATAGAAAGCCTGTCGGTCAGGTAAGGAAGGATGTCTGGACTAGGTGTAGTATTATAAGAAGTAAGACTGATTCTTGCTAAGTCTAACTTATCTGGAAACCCCCTCGATTCAAATACGAATCAGGCCCGAGTCTTACTTATTATACTACGGGGTAAACTTTCACCGCTAGTCCTTAATATTCCTTTATAACTACCTCCCCTTCTAGAGACGACGGTCCCCGGAGGTAATTGCAAAAAAAAAAAAAAAATTTTGTCTTAGTCGTTCTTTAGTATAATATTATCTGGGGCACGTAACTCTCCTAGGGGTCGGGTTATATGATAGGGGTAAGCTCTAGGTATCGTTATACTTAAGGTATATTACGTAGGAGTTAGGAATAGTATTAGACTCCCTCTAGTTTCGCGGCAGACCTAGCCGCGATAGGGCAGTAATATTATTATAACGCGCGAAGTCGTTTATTTTGATTTAGCTAATAGTAATATATATTTATATATATCTTTTCCGGTTGTATATCGGTAGTTTTCCAGCGTATTATTATTGTTATTTACTTTTATATATTATTAATATCTTTACTTATATATTTCCTTATTTCTCTCCCTTTACTCTTCTTCCTTTAATAACTCTTTTCTATCTCCTTAGTGCTTATATTAGTATTATTTTGACTTCTTTTTGTTTGTTCTTTGGCCATAACTTATTACTAGTTTGGCTTCCTCTTTATTTTTTTTTTCTTTTCCTCTATTTTTGTCGTTATTTCGCTGGCGAATTAATATATCTACCCCTTCGTCCTCTAGCTATCACCCTCTATAGGATATACCTCTAATCCCTGAGCTTACCTAGTGTATTCCTTATGCCCGCCGCTCCCTCTGAGACTAGGATAGGTAGAGCGCCCGTAGCGCGCACAAGAGAGATCGTCAACATCAGCACGTTCACGCCCTTGGCTCAGTAAATGGAGTTAATTTTAGACCTAGTGCATACAATGATGCCGCTAAGACAACATGGTGATGCAGTATAAATAGAGGGTACAGTGCTCCTCACAGGCGCCTTATTGAGTACCTCTCAATCCCTCATCTAGCGCGCTCTCATTGAAAGTTGAGCTCTCGGATTTCCTCTCCACAATATACAAAATCTGAACCTACTACTACGGTATTTACCAAGCCTATATCAGCTCAATGTTGTACAATCTCCAATGACGAGCATGAGCGCTGATGTGCGACTGCATTGTATGCACGTACGCAGAATGTGGTCACGTAGGCAGTGATTGTGTTGCTCGCTATGGACCGGCTATTGCCAGGGATGCAAATTGTCCTCGCGATACTTGGGATAGCGTTGATGGCGGGCGCTGACCAGGAAAATGTCACCCTTGCCTGCTACACACCCCTCCGGATTCTGACTAAATGGTACCTTTTCTACCCTATCCTAACACCGTTTGTCATTCTGGGCTCTTTCCGTCTGCTGCATAGTTTTGCTGACATGCATCATACAGTGCTCAAACGGACGACTTCAACTACAGCCAAGCGACTGGGCTCTGTGAAGCCCCAGGAAGACGTAGTATAGAGCATTGAAAATACGGCATGCTAGTCCGACATTCCTGGAGCGCGATATACCGAGACGGGTGTATATATGGACACTCATTGATGGATCTACCGACCTGTTAACAGTCAATCATAGTACGACTTACCTTAGCTAAATTCCTCTGTTCATCGATAACCATCTAAGTCTCGTATGGGCCCAATCTCCGCCCAGCTGGATACGTAGATAAATGGTCCATTACTCCTCACCGCTTCACCAAGACGGTCATTGTCGCTAACAAATCGCCTACCGACACCTGTCCGCGTTTCAATGGGCTGCCTTGAATCACCACGCAGGAATTGCCGAGAAGCTGCTTGAAAACAGTCATCATCTAGGTACTGTGCTTCATCGTGGCGTGATCGGTATAAACTAGATCTGTGCGGCAGTCTCTGCTGCTGAACAGCTGCTGGGTCCGCCACAATGTGGTTGCACTCGGCATCAGATCCGCCACGATCAATCCGTGGGGGAAGTCTTGCGACTTCTAAATTAGACATTTACAGAGCTTTAAGTGGGTCTGGCTTGTCACCGAGATCTTTTATTGGCGACTTCCGATTATATAGCCGCATATTGCGTATATTTTTCTTTCAGTCTCCGTTCCTAGCCTGGCAGAACTCCGCAGACTTTCTCCTACGCTTCTGTCAGATACGCCTTAATAATATAGTGGCAATTAGGCAGAGTGGTCGGTAAAGTGATCATGCGACTCCAGAGTGATTCCCACCAAGCATCTCATCCTTCCTGTATTGCGCACTCAACTCGATCATCCATGGTTGCGCGAGTGCAAAGCAGACGGCATATACCTTACTTTTAGTTCTATGTGAACATATGCAGGCGCGCATCTAGTACAACGACCACGGGGTGTGAAGAACACGGCTTCCCGTCCGCTCAGCCGTACTCAAGCCACATACTGAACGCGGCCAATTCTCGATTTGCCCTTCGTTCTAAAATGGCTACAAATTTTTTCTTGGGGTGAGTGTGGGTGATATGGGTGAGAATTCTTACCCTAAGTATCTTCCAGGTAGATCATCAGTTGCCATCTTTCGCATTCGGCTGACAAGAATTGTGGGCGTTATCAAGAAGGTGTCCAAAGGTGGCTGGCCCACGAAAAGTTCAGAGAGCTGTCAAATCTATCAGTCTATTGCTGTTCAGCGATTACCCGAGAGTGATTTAACCCACCATGCAGCCCATACTCACAAGTCAACATGATAATCAATGCGATCTTGAAATATAACTTCCGGTGGCCGAACAGATAAAAGGTGTGTGTAGCGCGTAAAAATGATTCTCCGAAGTTGATTTATTTTGACCGTCTGGACTAGATTCCAGAAGTGTCCTCTGGAGGAAGGTGAAAGGGGGTAACAGGGTCACTAAGGGTAGGTACCTAGCCAATGACTGACCTTACCCATCCATCGATGGGCTACCCCGGACAGCACTGACGTTTTCTGTGGCGGGATCCCGACCGTTTCGGGCGGGGTTTGGACGAAAAGGTGGCCAACTTGGCGGCTGTGCAGGGCTCTGGGATATCCATTCCAAGGGGTTTTGTCGCCGATTCCATGGTAAGACCATGACAGGAACAGCCAGTGCCATCTGGGAATTCAACAGAACCAGCTTATGGCCTTCGTTGGGGTTTGAATTAAAACTTGGGCAGGGCGGTCAATAATTGACACAAGTAGTGCTCCACTAGTCACTCCGAGGAGTGTCTCCAATGCTCCTCAGCTTTGCGCTCGGGCTTACGAGGACGATGGTGTTTTGAAGGATTAGCATGCACTGATAGAGAGACGTTGAATCTATCCCCATTTCTGGGTGGATCCAGTCTTGAGATCAGTTCAAGGAGAATCCGTCTTGAGCGTTTGACGACACTTCTTCGGGAGTCCACAAAGACAGGTGAGTGACATGCAATATAACCTGTCTCCCTGGTCATCATTCCTCCATCCAACAAAATATAACTTACAAGCAACCAATGCCTTCCAAAGGGAGACATTAGAAAGTTCCGCAAGGCCCACACCCATGACGAAACATCAATCAATTCTCAGCCATGTGCGTTCATCGCCGACCAGTTTGCCCTGGCGACCCTTGGACCCGTATTGTGTCCACGTTGTGACCTTCCTGATGTGATGCTTCTTCACCCCGGCCTGGGACAAACTTCGCGACTTGCAAACCCAATGTTCCTTTAGTGCGGGGAATCGCCCAATTACAGGCGACAGGTTCCAGCCACAGACATGACACAGTTAGCTTGCCTCTTATCTTCTATAGATGCCCCGACCTCTCTTCCCCGGTTGCTGCTGCTGCAAGCTCTGCTATCACATACGTGGCTTCGCTTAGATTCGGTTTTTTCAGGAAGGTTGCTCTAAGTTAAAACTTCTTTTTGCGAGCAAATTAAAGAAATTATCCGATGGCCTCTAGACTATAAGAACCATCCCGGAACTCTTGTACGTTGCGCATCTTCTCTGTAATCTCTTCGCAAAAGTCTATCACCGTGCTTAGTCAATACACCATGGACACCAAGGAGAAGGTCCTGCCCGAGGTCGGGCCCGATGATGAGGTGTCACCTTCTACCTACGGGTTCGATGGTGCGGGCCCCATTCCTCCACGTCTGCGAGCTCTCCACGACCGCGATGTTACTTTTCATGAGTATCAGTACTATGCGCGTCTGACTCGAGAAGAGCAAAAGGCTCTTCCGCCCGCTAAGGCTGGTAAAGACCTCTTGGCCTATATTGTTCCCAATCTCCAGAAATCCGTTCCCACGGAAGTCGAGAGGGTTGACCTCAACACGTCCGATCGGGAGGTGCGTAAGCGAATCTCCGACGAGGAATGGGCGAATGCATCTCGTGCCCTTCGTACTGCTACGGCTGGTGCCATCTTCTATCTCATTACCACCGATATCCTGGGACCATTCGGTCTGCCTTACGCCTTTGCTACGACCGGCTGGGGCCCTGGCATCGCACTTTACACTGTTTTTGGTGCCATGGCTGGTTTCTCTGGCTACTTGTTGTGGGACTGCTTCATGGGTACGTTTGCCATTTCGTCACTGATTCTTTAGAAACCCTCTACTTCTAGTACCTGACGTTCTTTACGTTGCAGAACTCGACTCTTTCCAGTTTCCAGTCCAGGCCTTCGGCGATCTCGCATTTCGCATCTACGGGCCATGGTGCCGTTACTTCGTCAACATTCTCCAGGCCATTCAGCTCCTGTGCAATGTGGCCGTCATTATCATTTCCAACGGTGAGGCGTTATCGCAGGCGGCCAAGTTCAAGCTCTGCTACGCCATCTGTTGTTTGGTGTGGGCCCTGGCTGGCTTCTTCTTGGGTCAGATCCGGACTTTGCAGAAGTTCGGCTGGCTGGCAAACTTGGCGGTGTTTATCAACCTGATCATCATGTTCATCACTATGGGTGCTGCCGCCCACTCAGACCCTCTGTACTCCGCCTCGGCTTCCTCCGCTGGCTATTCGATCAATCCTAAGCTGGTCACACCGGTCAACGGGGTCTACCCGCCTGTGCAGCATAGCGGTGGCATCCCAGACCCGGGTAACTTCGGTGGCTCCGTTAATGGCATGATGCAGGCTGTTTATTCCTATGGTGGATGCATGATCTTTCCGGAGTTTATGGCAGAAATCAAGCGCCCTCGCGACTTCTTGAAGGGTATGTGGGGCGCACAGCTCTTCATCTACACCTGCTATATGCTTTATGGCCTCTTCATGTACGGCTATCAGGGGCAATATGTCCAGACTCCTGCATATCTGGGTATTTCGCAGTATGGTCTCAGCACGGCAGGCAACTCCCTCGCCATCGTGAGTGCCCTGATCGCGGCAACCTTGTATGGGAATATTGGCATCAAAGGTAAAGGCTAAATACCCGGAATTTGCCCACAAAGAAGTCTGCTGACTGCCAATCACAGTCATCTACAACAATATTTTCGTTGAGTTCTTCAAAGCTCCTCCGCTGTCTATCAAATCCGGAAAATACATGTGGATCGCCTTCACCCCAATCTACTGGTCTATCGCCTACGTTGTTGGTGCAGCAATCCCCGACTTTGCTGGTTTCACGGGTATCGTCGCTGCCGCTTGTATCCTTCAATTTACCTACTCTATCCCTCCGCTGCTCCACGTCGGCTTCAATACGATGAGAAACGCTGCAAGCTCAGAGGCAGGATTTGATCCGGCCACCGGTCAAGTTGATGTTCATGATCGAGGGCTGCGTCGGTGGATTCGTGGGTTCTTCGGACAGAGATGGTATCTGAATGTTTTCAACCTGCTCTACGGACTGGGTGCTCTTGCCATGTGCGGATTGGGCTGCTGGGCTGCTATCGAGAACATGATTCTGATATATGCGGTTCCACAACTGAACGCTTTTGGTTGCACATCCCCACTGGACGCCTCCGCTTGAAAAAGCCTCAAGTGTTCTTCTCTGGACACGAGTTACTGCCGCTTTACAGAATGGTTTCAGGTCGAAGAAGCGTATGTACACAGGACAGGAGATTGCCTCCTCTACCTCGCTGCTCTTTTCTGATGGTGACTACGGTCGTGCTCATAAATTGATTTCTTTTGAGTCCCTGACTTATCCTCTTGAAGGAAAAAATGCGTATCTGTTTTAAGAATGTGATTGGAGAATTATACAATCGACCCCTTTGTTTTCGTATATCGATGGTTTGGTTCTATTTGAAGGGGGCAAAAACCGTGTTTCTTTGTCTGATATATGGGATTACTTCCAATATAGGCCACTAACGTCCATTGTAATATGCGCTATACTCTATTGTCAACTGTAGTCAGGTGCTCACTACAGTTCTTCGCCCGATCATTGGCCCGTCGTGCGTGCTCCCGCGCCTCCTCGTACGTGTCCGTTCGCGGTCTTACTATATCAAAAATCGAAAGTTTCCTAGTATAACGTAATCCACACTAGACCCGCCACCCCATCCACTTGTTCTTTATTCATGAAGCTTTTAAAAAACCACAAAGACTTTTTATTCAATTTAACCTCTATCTGAACAATTATTAGCCCTATGGCCGGGCCTTCTGCATACACTGCATGCGTATTGACGTCTATTGGTCTGATTAGACCTCATAAAAAACATGTTGAAGGCCGGCATCTCCCGCCCTCCGCCCGACTGTCAGGGCCACTAACTATCTGATGCCGGACCTAGTCTTGAGGCATATAGTGATGCCTCAGGCACCGAAGCGGGGACTCGATCCTCACCGCCTTCGGCAGGGGCAGTTTTCTATTTAAGAATAACCGCTGACCCTTAGGAGGAGCAGCGTTCAGTCTCTTCTACAATAGCACATATTGTACGCACGCATGTGAAAGGCTTCTACCTCGCTTACCCAATCGAACCTAGGGACTGCTGCGTAGTCTCACAAGTAGACGGCGGCTTAGATTACTATTCCTATCGAAGAAGACCTTATTTTTCGCCGCCGAAATAGAGGCTATTACTAGACTAAATATTGAAATGGAACGGCTCGATGGCTGTCTGACGGCGCAGACCGGACAACACACACACACACACTGCCTGACGATGAGGATGGACCAGATGAGGCCGCACTGATGCCCTGATACGGCAGTACGGGATAATCCTAATGCTGCATCATGAATAGAAGAAATGAGGGGGCAACCTGAATGTTTGGGTAGATGACTTCTCCATCTTCAACTATGTGTGCAAGGCACTGCAGGCTCTAGATCATGCCTAAGGCCACCAATATGCTATTATGTCACCGGTTCTCCCACTACAATATATATTACGCACTGCTCCTGCGAACTGGTGAGCGGGTCTCGTATCTGGTATACTTACCACGGTCGTGCCTTTGACTGCCCCACCCTATCGTACTCCAGAATACTCTTGACTCTTTACAAACAATGACTGTAAGTCCAACTTTCAAATTGTACCCTCTCTGAACATGAAGAATTGTAAATAGCGTTTGATGTGTTCACACCGCGAATTAGGACCAGGTCTTTCACGTACACACGAGCCATTCTTGACCACACTTGGAAGCCTCACCATTGAAGTCTTGTCTTAGTAGTACTCACAATTGTTCGCTTGTCTTCATCGTTTCCGGAGCCCGCATCTCTTGCTATCGCTTACGGTTGATGACAATAGAGAACTGATTTCCACTTTCCCTCGTGCTCAAGGGCCTTTTCCGCACAAATAGGCTAGCTTCATGGTACGGAGATTTGATACTCTGTCATCTTCCGGCCAATTGGCCTAGTGGTAAGGCATCCGTTTCCGGTGCGGGAGATCGTAGGTTCGAATCCTGCATTGGTCGTTATCTTTTTGTTTTTGGTCCATCTTTCTTGGATCTTAATCATATTTTTTTCTCTGACGTTCATGCAGACCGTCAAAGAAAGACGAAAAGTCATTTGCTTATTCTGGTCACATTTGATAGTGGTTGCTCAGCAATCAATCCGCTAAGCTACGACCTCCTGAGTAATGAACTTGTCTGGACCTTCTCATTCGGATCTGTGAAGCAAAAAGTAATTTAAAGTATTTTCCTGGAAAGGATTTCCCTAGAAAGGGACGAACAAAAAGCAAAAAAGAAACGACCAATGCAGGATTCGAACCTACGATCTCCCGCACCGGAAACGGATGCCTTACCACTAGGCCAATTGGCCGGAAGATAGAGGTTAGATCAAGATTTGACAACATGATCGACAAACTCATGGATTAATTATAAAAAGGACCAAGCATGCCTGAACGTGACGTGGGACTTCATGATAAACGTCGACAAGTTCATCCGACATGATGAAAGTACCACCGAAAGTGCCATCGAACTAGCCGCGAAACTACTGTTATCGAGCCATGACATTGCTCGCATCGCTCGATCACAGTACTTACCACTTCACATTACAAATGGCGTAGTACACAGCACAGGAGTAGCGTATAAATATTCGATGTCAGGGGCTCAAGAGCAGCAGTGGGTAAATTTCTCCTTTGTATGAACTTCTACGCATATGCCGTCCAATGAACCTAGATCTTAACAACGACCCTTGACCCCGTGAGGCCAAGAATGGTAGCAAAGGAGCTTCTTTTTCTTCTTCTCGGAAGCATATCTATCTCTTCTTTCCGGGGAACGGATGATATATATGTCACCCCCTTTCATGTACTCCCTCCGACTTCACCAAGTGGCTCATGGCAAGCAGCAGCCGCCGCTTGTAAAAACAGACATTCCCGCTTCATGCCCAACCCAAGCAGCGGCGTTAGACTGCGTTGCTATCTGGGATGTACGACTCATCCATAGCATCTACATGATTCGTATTTCTTATTATGAAATTGAGCGTTGCGTGATTAGGATCTTGGCCCTAGTCCGGTGGCATTTGCGGAAGAAGCTTCGACCATGCTTATACACCCTCCAAGTTTCGATCAAGTTAACCCGGGGACGCGATGCTGAAACTGAAAGGGTTATCGAGGGATAAACAGGTCATACCCCTTGTACTGGTAGAGCGCGACTTGACTGCACAGAGTCTGTTTAAACCGTAGCTTCAGAATTCTCACAATAAACAGCATTAACCAACGAGATAGGAAATGTATTGTGAGCTGATGTGTCTATTCACGAATGAACTCCATATGATCGAAGCATTGTCTAGGAGATAGACTGGGGAGAATGGAATACACCGAAGCGCACGAGTAGTAAAGCGACCACCCCTTGCATTCACCTCCCTGCAACGAGGATCGACGGAGAGATTGTTCCCAACAAGCATCGGAACATTCCTGCCAGGGCCCGAAGACATCAAATCACCTGTCTCCTCTTCAGAACAAGACATCCACAACATTCCCAGCAAGGGTGTGAACATGGTGGAGGACAAGGAAGATTACTACCCCCTCACCCCTTCGTCCTCGCAGCCCTAGAATGTGGCCAAGGCGATCACTATAAAGACACTGGTGTCGTTGCCATCCCTCGTTGCGTCGCATTCCGCACACTTTCGTTAATACCCCCTTTATTTCTTGCTTCAACACGTCGCTCGTGGACGCAGACTCCAATTCAGCAGGACTCAATCAAAGAGCAGACACAATGGTGAAGACTACTTATGCCCTTACACTCTTTGCGGCCATGAGCCTGGCCGCGCCGTTGCCGCCGGCTGGCAACGATGTGACCGGTGTCATGGCTCGCGATGGTACCGGTAACTTTATAGGTGCTGGTACCGCCGATGGTGCTGTGAATGAGATGCTCAGAGGACTCGCCACTCCCAAAAGCGACAACCCGACTTCCGATGACAAGATGGAAAAGATGGGCAAGAAGGCCGCAGAGATCAAGGCGGCAGATGAAAAGAAGAAGGAGAAGAAGCCCATTGTGACACACAGCCCGCTGGAAAGCCTTCCTCTTGTTGGCCCTCTCATACGACCAGTTCCTTTGGTAGGTTTTCTTCAAGAAAAGCGATGAAGGAAATGCCATGCTAATCATATCCCGGGATGTAGAAGCGAGACAACGAGGCCCGCTCGTTCACTGGTGATCTGAGCAACCTACCTCTGCTGGGGTCTATCTTCGGTGGTGTTCGTGCTCGAACATCCATTTGAATATTGGTCGAGAAGCTGACATTTTGAGCAGAACCAGAACCACCCTGCCAACTCCCCTCACCAGACTGGTGGAGGCCAGAAGGTTGGAATGCGTCGTTCTCACCATGAGACTGTATGTTTGTTCTTGGGAAAATGAAGTATGATCAGACGCCTAATAGAAGTTCCAGGGAATCTCCCAAAACCACGGCCAAAATCATGGTCAGAACCACGGACAGAATGAGGGCCAAAACGCCGGTCAAAACGCTCACCAGAATGAAGGCCAAAATGCTGGTCAGAACTATGGTCAGAACTATGGTCAGAATTACGGCCAGAATTACGGTCAGAATGAGGGTCAGAATATGGAGAAGCGTGGCCAGCCCGCCAACAACCCCGATTCACTCGGTGCTCTGTGGCTCATCCGCAAGTTGACTAGCGGTAGTGTATGTTGTAATCTCCCCTTAGGTGCAAAGAATGCGCTAACGAGAAGTCTTAGTCTATGACCACGAGCCACAAGCGTAGTGAGGATCTGCCTACCTCCACCGACGCAACCGACGGCTTCATCAGTGATGGAGAGAGTGCTGCTTCCGATGCTGCCACCGATATTCTGGGCGTCGCTACAGATATAATCCCCGTATGATAGAAAATGAATCCGTCGAGCCGAAGACAGGTGACTAACCTTTCATCAGATTCGCCGCGAGTACAAGGACGGTGGGGACATTGCCGATGCCGTCAATGATGCTCTAGATAGCAGTGTTGACGCTAGCTCGGATGCCGCCGACATGGCCACACCCGTACGTGACAAATACGAGAGCAAGTCAAATGCAATGACTGACGTTTCCCCCAGATGCGCCGCGACTTGGGTGGTCTGTCCGACCTGACCGCCAGCCTGACCGGAGACAAGAAAAACAAGGAGCAGGCCGCTCCCACACCTGGGCAGACCAAGTCTCAGCCACAGGCTGTCAAGGATGACAAGAACGACCCTATCGCCCAGCTTGCCAGCGAGAGTGGTCTCGGACAGCTCTTTGCCGGTAACGCTCACCATGGCCTTGGACTCTTTCCGGTAAGTGTTCGCCCTCATCATAATACTTCTCACAATACTGATAACTTTCAAGATGAATGGCCGCCGTGATGTCCACGAGAATGAAGCCCGTGAAGAGTCCCCCATTCAGGGATCTGACCTGGAATCCGTCCTCTTCGGCGGTGGTGTCCTCAGCAAGCTTGCTCATACTCTGACCCCTTCTGCTCCTGTTGCCGATGCGGCTGATGCGGCCCCAGCTGCTGCCCCCGCTGCTGCCCCCGCTGCTGCTGCCGCTGCTGCCCCTGCTGCCCCTGCTGCCCCTGCTAGCGCTGCTGGAGCTCAGTAAGTTTTCTGCAACAGAAACGACGTCAAGTCCTTGCAAAGACGGGTTTCTTTGGGCGAGATTTCTTTTTGGATGCTAGTGAAGACGTTCGAAGTCAATTTGATGTGTGGTGTACTTATTGAAACTGGCCCGCAATGTCAACCTTTTTTTTAATTGAATGAAATACTATTTATTCAGCGGAGAAAGCAAGGCTCACAGCTAGCGAAGAAATTCGTAAATTTGGAAACCAAATAATGTAAGAAAGCTCAAAAAGCAAATCTCATCCAAAACTTTCAAAGAGCGAATGAGAAGTAGAAGGATAGGTGAAAAAACCGAGATCATAAATCGTTGAGCGCTGCAGGTTGGTCCTGGTCTGACCACCCTGTGTGCATGCGCTTTTGGGGTATCGAATCGTTATGTGCGACCAGAAAAGCAAAGCCATAGTTCAAGGCAAATGACCGAAACAAAAATCATTAGAAAAGCCAACTGACGAAAGCATCGGTGGGATCAATCGTAATCCATCTCAAAATCATCCACTTCGACCGTCGTACCGAGGGCCTCCTTGCCCTCGCGAATCATCGCTTGTAATTGTTTGTTTAAGCGCTGGATGCTAGCATCCTCTTCACGCTCTCTGCGGCGCAACCGAGCAGCTTGTCTCTGCACTTCAGCCGATCCCGGGCCATCTCTTGATCGCGGAGACGGAAGACCCAAGCCCACTCCTTTGGTAGGTGTCAAGGGCCGTAAAGCAGATGGAGCGGCTCTTTTGTTCAGTCGGGGCATCACGGCTGGTCGCCGACGCGGACTGGATGCCGGGTGAACCCGACGAGCTTTCAGAGATGGACTACCCATGCTTTCGCCGACGAATGGGTCGGTAGGCTCAGTGGGGACAACCACCCAGCTTCGCTCGATGTCTTCCTCGGGATACTGACCTGGGATGGGTGTTCGAAAGATCGGATCTTTCTCCACGGAAGCAGGAGAATGCCAGGTCGCCGTGAATTGTGCTGGTGACCCGGTTTGCATATCGTAACCTTGACCACCCCCAGCATAGAATCCGCGGAATGCGCCAGTCCAGCACAAGTCTAGTACTTTGCCGACTGCCTTGATCACCGTGCGTCCCCAGCCAAGTCGTGTCGGGGTATCAGCACCATCCGCTGACGGTGATGCAATACAAGAGTCGCGGCGGCTGCGCTTGCGGCTATTTTCTGGGATGTTTTGATCTATTGTCTCCATACTGGCGTCCAACGATGGTGGGAGGAAAGACTCGCGATAGCGGTTCGGACGATAGTCAAGATCAGCAGTGGTGTGGAAGTCATGGCGACCGCTTGTTTTGCGGTATTCAGACTCGAGCAGGGAAGGGCTGGCATCTTCCGATGAAAAATCAAATTTGGATGAGAGCTTTTCGTTGTCGCGGCGTGGGCGCTTGCGACTCACGGAGAGGGAGTATAGCGAGGAGGATGCGGAGGTGGAGGCAGGGACTTGAAAGAGTTGAGAGTTGGCGCTGGCGAGATCGACTTTCGGGGGAGACGTCGACGGGATAAAAACCGCCGGCATGTCGGGCATATTTTTTTTGGAATATAAAAATAAGGTGAGAATAAAGAGAGGTGAAGAAAGTGTAAAGAATGCTTGATTGCGAAGGCTGGGAAAAAAACAAAGTTGACTATTTCGGGCTTAGACTCAACAACAGGGGATTGTCATCCCCGAGTTCCGAGACACACATCTTCACCCCCTCGCAGATCTATCCACAATGCTGTCCCTTTACAAGCGTTGGCTGGTCCACTGTACACCGGCGGCCTCCAATCCATCATCACCATCCACCAGGACGCACCATCCCTCGCCGCCCATTCCACCGTCGCCCGCAATCACCGCCTCGAAATGTCCCCGCGCATAATCCAACACTGCATTATCGAAGGTTCCGGGTTGCAACCAGACGGCAGGGATGCCGACTGAGTGCGCTTCCTGCAACAGTGTGAGGGTCACGGGTGGTGGGGTCACCACCGATAGAGAAGTCTGCGTGGGTGAAGCCAGAGCCGACGGTGAAGGCACAGTATCGTAGGAACGCGAGGGGAGCGAAATCTGCGCTGCCCGTGGGTTCAGTGGTGTCACAGGTAAAGAGTGCTGGTGATACCAAGCGAGGACTGGAATTGGGTTAGCATCCCCAGAGTCCAAATTCCAATTCACGTAGAGGCCATACTTTTATATCCGAACTTGTTGGTGTCATTGCTGGCCCCCGCCACCGCGAAGCGCGGGGAACTGAAGAAACGCTTGACGGCTTCCATAGTGGAGAGTGCTGACTGTAATTTTGTTTTTTTAAATTTGATTCTGTGATTTCGTCAAAATTCTCACAAGAGGGATTCCTGCGAGACGAAAGTCTGGAAGTTGGAGGAAGTGCAAGGTGAACGAAACCTCGGTAGCCGCCGAAAGCAACTCCTGCGCTCATCTCCAACCTCCGCTCCGCCTATCGGAGCACCCTCCACCCTTTCAAGACTGTCTTTGGACTCCATTTGCTCCCACGCCTTCGCGACGGGGCTCCGAGCCCAACTCTCATGCCGCCCTTCGTCCCCCGCAAGCGCTTCTCCGAGGACCCGGACCCGCCCCCGGCCAAACGCCAGGCCCAGGCCGATCACTCCGCCAAGCCCTTTCATATCAGCGACTCCGACTCCGATACGGACTCTTCATTGAGTGATGTGCCAGAGTCCGCCAATGCTACTCCCCAGGCAAAGCGTGCATCTGGCAATGACGATGACGATGAGGAGGAGGACGAGGAGGAAGATGACGACATCGATTGGGAAGACGCGATTGACACAAAGACAACTGGAGACACCACTCCAAGCATGGCCGTCGCCGAGATACAAGATCTTGAATTGACGCTAAATAAAGATGAACATCATGTGTCAGACCTCCTGGATGGCAAGAAAGGCCCGTCCAAGATTGAGCGCCTGATCCGCAATCAGACGCATTGCATGCATGTCCAGTGCTTGCTCTTCCATAATGCCATTCGCAATGCCTGGATCAACGATAAGAAAGTTCATGAAGCACTACTCCAGAAGCTACCAGAAGGAATCAAGAAAGAAGTGAAGAAATGGCGGATTGCGGCAGGAATAGAGATCCCCGAGCCAAAGCCTCCACCACCGAAGAGTAAGAAGAAAGGAAAAAAGGCTCGGAAGAAGCAAGACTGGGGCGAAGAATCCGAAAGACTAGAGCCGGGTCAGCCAGATATGAGTGCGGGGGACCCGATCATTCCTCTGCTTAAGGTCCTGGCTGCGTACTGGAAGAAACAATTTCGTATCACAGCTCCTGGCCTACGGAAGCATGGGTATCGCCCGGTCTCCTCCGTTGAAGCCATATTAAATGAGTTTCGGGAGGAAGAGCACAATCCAGAAATCCATGGAGAACGGATTGCCAATCTTGAAGAGTTCCGATCAACGGCGGAGCGAATGCAGGGCTCTCGGGACGTTGGCGCTCAGCTCTTCACAGCTCTGATCAGAGCCTTAGAGATAGAAGCACGGCTGGTAGGTAGTCTCCAGCCACTGGGATTTGGCTGGACCAAAGCAGAAATCGCCACACCATCCACTCCATCCAAGACGGAGAAGAATGAGAAAGACGAGTCCAATATGGAAGCTGGAGGTTTCGACCCCGAAATTGACTCAGAACAGGATCGTTCAAAGGTAAAGAAGAACGTCCCAAAGTTCGATAAGGACCTACCATTCCCTATATACTGGACCGAGGTTGCCTCACCAGTCACACATCAGATAATCCCGGTTGACCCTTTGGTCCTCCCGAATTCCGTTGCAACTACACCGGACTTTCAAGCAGCATTTGAGCCACGCGGAGCCAAGGCAGAACGCGCCAAGCAAGTTATATGCTACGTGGTCGCGCACTCGGCCGATGGAACCGGCAAGGACGTCACCACCCGATACCTTCGACGGCGAACATGGCCAGGCAAGACCAAAGGATTCAGGATGCCTGTGGAGAAAATCCCGCAACCAGGCCGCCGAGGACAATACTTTGAGTACGATTGGTTCAGAACGGTCATGCGAGGATACGAAAGACCTCCAGACCGTAGAACCAAGGTTGACGAGGTTGAGGACGCGGGCGACCTTCAACGAAAGCAACCGGAGAAAAAGAAATCGGCCCAGACAATCGATACTCTCCAAAGCCTTCGTCAATCGACTGAGTTTGTACTGGAGCGCTTCCTGCGCCGTGAAGAGGCCTTGAAGCCGGGCTCAAAGCCAGTTCGTACCTTTACCGCAGGTAGAGGTGCCAAAGCCAAAGAAGAACCTGTGTTCCTTCGAGCGCACGTCGTAAAGTGTATGTCGGCAGAAAGTTGGCACAAAGAAGGCCGTCAGCTCCAGCCTGGTGCGGTTCCTCTAAAAAGAGTGCCCATTCGAGCAGTGACACTCAGTCGCAAGCGCGAAGTCGACGAGCTACAGCGTGAAACGGGAGAAAAACCTATGCAGGGACTGTATTCTCGTGAACAGACCGAGTTTATCATCCCTCCGCCCATTGAAGATGGTAGAATTCCAAAGAACGACTATGGGAATATTGACTGTTTTGTTCCGACTATGGTGCCTCGTGGCGCGGTTCATGTCCCGCTCCCTGGGACTGTCCGAATCTGCAAAAAGCTGGGCATTGATTACGCAGAGGCGGTGACTGGTTTCGAATTCGGTTCAAAGATGGCAGTGCCTGTGATTCAAGGTGTAGTCATTGCTGCTGAAAATGAGGATCTACTGAAAGATGCCTGGCAAATCGACGCTGCTGAGAAACGCAAACGCGAGGAGCTCAAAGCTGAAAAGCGAATATTGCAGACATGGCGCAAGTTCCTTTTCGGTTTGCGTATCATGGAACGTGTCCGTGAAGAATATGGCGGTGATCCGGATGCAGATCGCGAGCGAGATTCTCATAATCCATTTGCCACTCGGAAGAAACATCAGGAGCATGCCTCTGATGATGGGTACGAGGAGGATCATCTCGAAGAGTCTTCCCACAACCCCATTGACCATGGTGGTGGATTTCTTTTACCTGGCGAAGGGGAGGATGAAGATCACGGCTTGATTGTTGAGCATCACGACGAGAGCAATGAAGCCCCATCCAAGTCTCCTCTCCGGTCCTCCGGAAATGAGGGTGACGATGTTGAGGAGTTGTCACCAGCCATCTCGATATCCGATCCTGACTCTGACAGTGACGCTGACAGTGACGCTGACAGTGACGCTGTCACTGACAATGAGCCTGAGTATGAACCATCCACTCGAAATACTAGACGGCGTCGTCGTGGCGGTTAAGGAGATAGACGACCTGCTAAGAATGTGATTTGTAAGAATAGAACATGTACCGTACAACCCGAGGACTCTGATATTTTATCTATACACGTGAAAATATTTACTTTCATCACATGCTCACATGGCAATCCTCCAAGGCTTATAATGTATACGCTTCAGATCTGCAAGGGTGTGTCTGGCCTAATTTCGCGTGTTGTGAGAAGAATGTTCTAGTTGAATCTCAATGAATGCATATGTGATAAGGATGTCTTTGATTGACTGAGTAATATGGACGCTAAATTCTATAAGTTCTAATAATGGATCGAAATCAGATAAACATTCATAGTGGAGGCAAAATCAAGCCTTCACAAGGACACCGCGGTATCTCATCTTGCCTTCTCTCAAAGTTTGCATAGCTTCCTCAATTCCTGCAGCAGTCAAGGGGAAGGTCATGATAGAGGGGTAAATCTTCTTTCTCGCCGCAAAGTCGAGCAGGTTGCGAATGGAACGGCGGGAGGCAACCAGCGAGCCCTGAATGCGGACACCCTTCCAGACCATGTCCAGCATGGGAACTGGAGAAGGCTCAAAGGCAACAGTCAAGGGGTAGATGCTACCATGGGTATTCATCAGAGGAATCAGGCTAATGTGAGCGTTAGCAACTGTATGACAGTCTCTCAGGTACTGGACAGGACTCACGAAGGGTAATCAACGCTTCCACTTCCACAGAGAAGAAGGTGGTTGACAGGCTTGAAGTCCACTGGGGCCTTCTCGCCAGAACGGAAAACGTGAAACTCAGAGGCACCGTATCCCATAGCCTCCTCGCGCTTGGACTCGGAGCTCGAGAGAACGACGACATGGCAGCCCATCTCGCTAGCAAGCTTGATGGCCAAGTGACCCAGACCACCAATGCCCATCACAGCAACACGATCGGTGGGACGGATGCCATACTCGGTCAGAACCGTCCAGACAGTAGCACCAGCACACATGAGAGGGGCAGCATATTCAGAGGCCAGCTCATCGGGGATGGGATAGACGCAAGTAGCATCCCAAACCGCACCGTAGCCAAAGGAGCCGTTGTCGGTATCGTGGAAGCCGTACTGCTTCTGGTTACGGCAATACTGGTCCCAGCCTGTTGATCATTTAGTAACAAAAAATTCATCCATGTCAGGATACAGACATACCGGAGACACAGTTGTCACACTCGGTGCAGACCTTGTGGGTGTATCCAAATCCTACACGGTCTCCCACCTTGACGGAGGTAACCAGCGGACCGACAGCCTTCACAATACCAATACCCTCATGACCGAGAACCATATCAGCCTTCAGGTAATGATCATCGGTTCCACAGAGACCGGAATGAGTGGTCTCGATAAACACCTCATTGTGCTCAAGGGTAGCAGTGCTTCTGCTAGGGACGATCTTGCCGTCCGCAGAGCCGCGGAAAGTGTCATATGAAATAGTAGTCATCTTGAGTAATTTTTTTTGGCTATACTTATAGATTCCAGAGGCTAGGGACCTTGAGGATGACCCCATCTTTATATAGTCGCCCTTTAAAATCCCAGAGGCCCAGGTCTACAGCCTCACATTTACATTGGCAGTCGACCGGCAAAATTTTCCGGACCCTAAATTAACCAAGTGAATCACGGTGAGGACTCAAATGTCTCCGAACGTGTTCCGAATGTATCCAAATGTATCCACAGCGGCTAACGTCCGGATCTTGTTTATCATATCACTCCGTAGGTAGGATCTGAAACGGCCTTCGTCACAATATCCACAACGGTTGATATTCCGGCGCAAAAGGACCATTCAACATATCGTCCGGCAGCTAGGGCTGCGCCACCCGGACCACCGTAGGGAACGGGATCGAAAACTTGGAACAAAGTGCTAGTCTTCACGGTAGAGGTCGGGTTCCTGCTATCTTTTAAAGTCTCCGATCGGGCGTCTATTTCGCCGTGTAGTCATTAAAGTGGTAAATGCCGAGGCTGTAGCTTGTAGTCAAAGTCTCCGGTCGGACGTCAATTTGACCGTGGTGGAACCCATAGTGGGGGTCTTCAACGGTAGAATGTTCGATCATATTGTCGTTTTGTCCCCATCCTTGCAGTGAAGCTCCGCCATAAGTTTGACTATTGGAAGGCGTATTCGACACTTGACTGGAGGGTATACGAAGAATAGGCTTTATGATACCTTAAAAGCCCATAGCAGCCTGACGTTGAATGACTGAAACTTCTTAGACGTCGAGTTATTTGCGTATTCTTCCGAAGAGAAGTGGGGAGTTCAGGTGCTTAAATTTTTGCGTTTGAATGTGGATCCGAATTTTTCCAGTTGCATCATAACGGTGATTATGCATGATCTATTCTGGAAACCAGTCTACCACCCGATTTAAGCACCAGAAAATATCTGTGTTGACCGCTCCCAGTCTCGGCCTATTGATGCTTCCCTTGTCTAGCGCAAAAATTACTTTATGAGCAATTAACAAGCCCTTGAAGAGTCTGAGTCTGTTGTTAGATCTGCTTATACATATAGGCATCGTCTGGAAGAAAGGTCTCTGACAGAGCATCAGTAGCTGAGATAGCTTCGATTCATAAGTTATATTCAATACAGATGTCGTGTATACTGGTGCAATAGACTTGCGCTGATCTCCTAAACCGACACAACACCATCCAGGCGTATGACCAAAACCAGTGCCGATCCCCCCCTCCACCCCCCCCAAAACCAAAAAAAAGAAAGGAAATGAAAGAAAAGAACAAAGGAACACAAGACAGAGTTGGACCCGTAATTAAGTGGATATATGGAACCCCAAAGCAACTGCTTATCCTAGATAACCTAGTCGTACGCCACAATGACCTGTCGATTGACGAGAATATCCGCCTCACCGGGCCGTTGGCCATTATCGAGAATATCCTTCTGACTATCTCCATCACTCAGGCTACCATGTCGCTCTCGATCCATGACCGAGGTGATGGCAGTGTGGTTGGGGTTCTTGCTTTGGTCGCCCAGTTCGTAGTTTCGTGAATACATCGCCCCTCCGGTGCGATGAGAACTGATGTATCCAGGTGAATTCTTATAGTCCGATGTCTTGCCATCGCGGAGAATGCGGAACAGGGGACGAAGGGTCGCGATGTTTCCGACTAACATGCCGATGGCGTTCTCGGCGAATCCCCAGATGACAACGTTTGACACGTTATAGAGGTAGTTGTTTTCGCTGGTCAGGGCGACTGTATACTTGAGTCGGACACATGCGGATAACGACGCACTGCAGAAAGTACATGTTAGCCATGACGGATAGCAAGAAGGGAACTGGATTGCGCACAAGACACCGAGGCCCATCAAGCCAATGATCGATATTTTGGTGTTGCGGTTGATCTGCACGTTCCACAGGAGAGGTACCGGCCTATCGGAGAAGTCAGGTCTTGATTGCTTGTATATCATGGGTTGTGGATCCATACAGGAAAGCGGTTACCCAGTCGGTCAGGATGTTGACAGCGGTGCATGCGTAGTACACATCAGCAAGGACATAGCTAGGTTTGCAGTTTCCGTGCTTGAGGGCTTCAGCATCCCACGCAGCTCTTTCGACATGGTCAGTGTTTACTCCTGAAACATAGTTGGGACGAGACTTACGCCACAGGGATGCAGTTCGTCAGAATGAAGATCAAAGCGATGATGTTCATGATCACGAATGTAGCAATCACGACATATTGTACGTAGAGATACTCCTTGCGCCCACTTGCTACTCGAATCAACATCCAACTGATGCTGAGCTTGATTGGAATGATGGCGGCACAATAGCCGACCTCGAAGATCAGGAAGAACTGATCGCGAGATTAGTGTGATGTCGGTCAAGGTGATGGAAGAGCTGCGCTTACTTTTTTCCCCTCTGCTTCGTATTTTTCATTCCCAGGCTCTGCCAAGGTCGAATTGAGAATGCCGATGCCATTGAATGCTCCTCCAACACACCCTACCACGAGCACAGCAAATGGTACCTTTCGAAGTCGTAAGTCGGATGCTCGACCATAAGAAGAGGACTACAAACCAGGGCTGCTGTCATAATCCAGTCCTCCATTCCCCATGACTTGCGCGTCAATCTGCAGTATACCCTCAAGCCATAGGTCAAAAGAGCCAATATCGTTAGCATGATAGTGCTGCCCGCCAGCGACGGAGCAGCATCAGCGTAGATTGCCATGGTGTCAGGGTTGAACGCTATGTGAGATTCAATCCTGAAGTGTTGTCCAGGATCAATTCAATATCTTTAAACCATTGACTAGGATCAACATGGGGTAAGAGCTTGCAAACTTAGGTGGAGCAACAGTAATAGGGATGAAAACCGAACGATCGAGGTCAAAGCCATGGTAGAGTCGCACTATTGTGGCGATCTAAGTTTGTCCAAGGCAACTAGACGGGAAAAAGGTCAATCCGTGCATAGGATCGTGGATATCCGTCATTTCCGAAGCCGGCAAATTGCAAGTCCCGAAGCCTTGGAAGATCCGCTACCGCGACTGCTAATTGAAGATCGTCGCCTGTAGAGCTACTTTAGTCTAGTCCAGCCCTACAAAGTTTCGTAGTGGCGTTGCGTATCTGTTGTCCAAAGGTCGAAAGTCCGCGGCGGTGGATTAGAATAGTGGATATAGCATCCACTATAACCCTAAGTGGGCTTTTAAAGTGGGCTTCTAGACTTGGAATAGAAACAGACGCGAGTCATGCATCATGATTGACAGGAGCTGTCTCGTGTTTGTTTAGAAAATCTTCCTAAGCGAGGTCCCTATTCCTCACGACTATTCTCATGCAGGGGGTCATCATACTAGTTAGCATGCATGATCAGCTCCCTCGTCTCCATCTTTTCGACCGCCAAAACCTCGCCACACGATGCCAAGGGAGGTCGGCGTGAAGCCCGAGCCCGCAATCGCCTTCGCTTTCTTTTCCTTGATCGAGCGCTTGGACAAAAATTTCATAGATGGTGGCTCTGTTCCCACCGTCCAGGAAAGCCCATTTTTGCGGCGATTCTTATCCGATTTGACTGGACCGGAGAGTACGAAAATGGCCCCGCCGATCGAGAGAAAACGAAGGCTGGCACAATCATAGCCCCACGGGTATTCGCCCCTGGGTATTTGCCCCCTGACGAGTCACCGAAAGTACAAAAGTAATAGGTCCAGCGAAGAGTGGCTTGCAAGAACTTCTCCTGTATCAAGCCACATTTCCACCCATGTCCGCCTCATCAACTCGGTGTAGCCTTGGGATCACACTAGTGATCCGACAAGATCTGGATCTGTTAATCAAGTCTTCGAGCTCGACAAGGTGACCTGATGCTGGCCGCTTGAGCATCGCGTTCGCAGCCGTGAACCTCGCTCATTGAGCTGATTATGCAGATCGACGTCTCGACATCGTCCGCTAATCACGCCACAAATTCACACCAGTGGCTGAAAGCTAGCCAATTCGAGATAAGAACAGGGTATAGAGAACGTGGCTTGGACTCTGGCGGGTGCGACTTACTTGTAAGCGAAGGACTAGGCGCCGAGGTGGCAATAGATAGTGTCGGTTATTCTCTTAACCCCAAAGGGTTTCGACCTTGGCTGAACTTGGCTGGCAATGCGCCGAATTGTGGGAGCGCTCATAGCAAGACAAGATGCGCGTGCATCTGTAACACCTTTTCTAATTCTAGATTAATCAAACGACGGGTGTCATCGACCTCATATAGGACGGTCCTCAAATTACTTTGACGACCTAACTACCTCGACCCGACTACAAAAAGTATGTCCCAATAGAGACGGTCAGACTTTGGCGTTACTGAAATACATGTTCGGGACTACCGTACAATCAGTTCCCATTCCACCTCACTTGGCTCTTTCCAATAATCCGTTCCACTTTTAACGAATCCTAATTTACCTAAAAGCCTCGCACTTTGTTGATTCTCTCTCTCCGTCTCCGCAATGAATCTCTTCACGCCGCGCTCGTTCACAGCCCACTGCATGACCGCCTCCGCCGCTTCCTTTGCGAATCCTGAGCCCCAAAATTTGGGCGAAAGGCCATAGCGCAGCTCGACCATCTCGTTCCACGGTGGAAAAGTGGAATCATTGACTCCTCGTTTCGGGAGCGAGGTCGTAGTTGCATCACGGACACCGGCATATCCGATCCATTCAATCGGATCCAGGCGTTCCGCATTCGGGCCCGCAAGCAGCGAGAGATCGGGTCCCTTAACAACAGATGTGTTGGGATGATAAGACACGGTCTCGTCTAGGCCAATTGATTTGCGTAGCCCCACGGCAAAATCACCTAGCCCGCGTTGATCCCAGCAGCGTCTGATATCGCGTGTCTCAATCACTTCACGCGTTTCATCGTCGCTCCAATTGCGAGCCTTGAAGTGCTCGCCGAAAGCTATTGAACAAAAGTTCTCATCGGCATGTAACGCTGCATAGAGTGCTCGGTAGGCTTTCGAAGAGACAGCGATTGGTGTGGGGACGATGATGAGTCTAGGTGTCAGAATGGCGAAGGACTCGTATAGTTGGGGCTGTATGGAGGCCATTGAAGATGGGTTACTCTCTATCTTTGTTGCGAGCAAATATGGGAGCCATTCAAGATCGTGATTGACGACTCAAGCAGTTTGCCTTCTGTTTTCGTGTCTAAAATTTTTTCCTTCTTTTCCAAAATCATAATTCATGAGACGAGGAGTAGGAAAGCGATCGGGGACCGACTTCAGACTAGCGTGTGGGGTACAAACATGACCCTAGCACCAACTACAGGTTCATTGATGAAAAAAAAAAATACAACAAAAAGATAGGCATTCGCCCCGCACGAGGGTCGAACTCGTGACATCCAGATATTGTGTGAACTTTCGTTCTAAAAGTCTGGCGCTCTCTGTGAAATGGTAAGTAAAGATTTTGGTATAGAGGTCACGTGAGGATAACGCACAACCAACTGAGCTAGCGGGGCTAATGACACCGTCACGATCCCAGATTGAGGTTAACCCAAGTCACCCATCCTTTTTTTTGAAGAAGCGTGGTTCGAGCCCCGCTGTGAGCATCAGTTTTCACCCGCAATGTATTGACAAGGTTCGTGATTCCATTCTAGCAAGAATTAGCTTTCATCCCATAGTAGGCGGTTTCGGCCATCATCTGATCGTAGCATCATTGAAAAGAGTATTGCGGTGGAGAGACACTTAAGTAAGAACCGACCTGCACCCGGCCATTTTAAAGGTTGGTGGCCAGGGGAGGGTAAACAAGACTTTCACATTTCATCGCCTCAAGCAGTCCAAAGCTGTGGGTTTTTCGGGTGAAGCGTTAGAGCCAGAATCATTATCCTGAGTGAAACTCCAAAATCTCCAATATGATGCGGTATTCTTATGACCTCGACAGTACCCGATCTCCAATCAATCAGTTCATGAGTGACAGATGTTAGCTTGAGACCAGTCCGAGACTTGGTAAATCATTCGTGTTTCATTCAAGTCTTGGTCAGGATAAAGTGCAGTAATGATATACCTTTCCTGAATGAGTCTTCGTAAGAAATTGTTCTAGGATGTCTTTCGTAGAGAATCAATAATTCCCACGGTTTCTTAGAGCTATGAGTCTGGCTGCGGACGTAGACCCGGGGTATGTGCTGGACTTTCCTCCTTGTTCCTCCGTTCTCATTTTGCTGGGTTGCTCATGCTGAAATCTTCGTAAATTTTTCTTCCCCTTTGGTCTGAGCGGAAACTTGATCTCGATTCGAATACGGTCAGTCAAAAATGGATATCGTGAGTTTCTCGAGGTCCTATTGTTGAGGGAAAGCCCTTTTAGTAGAACACTCACACAGCTTGTAGAACATTGTTAGATTTTCGGGGGCTTAGGCCAGTCCTGAGTACGCTGCAGCTTTCTTTTTCGGTTTCAATATTGTCTAGTGGTTTAACGTAAAGACCACTTAAGCAAGAGCAGATGGCGCCAATGGCGTAATGATTCCATAGCAACCTCCTGAATTATCATGAACCAGACGAGGTCTTTGTTGTTGCCCCCTTCGAATAGCTTCCTTCATTCTACACTTCTTCCGATCAGTTTTATCTCGTCGCCTTGCGTTTCCAAACGGTCGAAAGGAGAAGTTCAGGGGCCAGGGTAGGCATTTGGCTTGTTTCGATGGGAAGCCCATGCCAGTATCACAATATGAGGCATACTAATTGGTTTTGCCGGGTTTATCTGCCTGGGACAGGGTCACAGTGCCTCTCAGGGTGTATTGCATGCACTTCATCATCGAGGCAAGTGATTTCCTTTTTACGATCTGAGGCCCAGGCCAATGATAAAGACGAATTCTGGATGATGCTCAGCGTTTGGCTGACTTGTTGGGGTCGCAGTGCTTCTCAGAATGTGCTGCATGCGCTTCATCATCGAGGCAAGTGATTCCTTTGTTACGATATGAGGCCCACGCCAATTAAGAAGAGACTGTAATTGATGCTCAGCCTTTGGCTGACTTCTTGCTTAGTTTGGAAAGGATCACAGCGCTCCTCAGAGTGTACTGCACGTACTTCATCATCGATACAACTGTCAGAACTATTCCCATTATCCGAAATTTCTTGCGTTAGCGTGGCCTATAAAGAAAAGCCGGGGTCCTTTGATGCTTAGCTATCACCGACATTTTGCTTGCATGTATGAAGTGATGTATCACTTTCGAGTAGGGGACCTGAAATACACGATGCTCAGATCAAGTGTCAGAATAATCAGGCTCAGAAACGGCAGAAAGAGATGATGCATGTTTGGTAAATCAAGACATCCTATAAATGTGTGAAGAATTCATGACCAGGCAGGTTATTTAGTAGAGCAAACATAGGAATCAAGTAGCGGACCAACCCTCAATAAGAACGCGTCGGGAGAGGCCAAGCCTGCCCTCTCAGGCCACTGTTACTGAAAACCAAGAACAGCCAGCTGGCGTGAACTATCTCACCCTGTAAGGCCTTCTGACTTTGAATCTAACTCCGGGCTCGGTGTTGGAGTGGAAGAGGCGTAAAGAGAAGCGAAACAAGTAGATCAAGGTGAGTCAAAGAGATATTTTGGGGGAAGAGAGAAGATGGAAGAGTTTCATGAGAGCTGAATCACTTAATGAACGACTTGTGCCTGGAAGGATCATGGCCCCGAAAGTCAAGCGGGAGCCGACCTCACTTTTGCCCTTGGAGCCGATTGCAAAACAGGCAGCATGAATGTGATTATTTCGTCAATGAGTCATCAAAAAGCATTCTATCTTTCACCTCCTTCGACGATTGTTTCCACTGGTAGACAAAGAAGTAAAATTTCGTGAATGTTAATCCGATAAAATAATAGAATTGACCTACACCGCGGCTGACTGTGCGGTTACTGAATGGAAGTAGCCAATTAATATTAAGACAAAAGAAGTGAGTACAGGTGTCGGCACAAGTATCTACGAGACATGGTTGAAGACCCTGTCAATGATTAACTTATCGACTTCTATGAAGTACCATTAACAAAATTATCTCATCCGAGAGGTAACCAAAGGTGAATCAATATCACCCCACTCGCCATCATAACCCTCCTCCAACTCAAAGTCTTCCTCATCCAAAGAAGGACTCACATGGACAGCAGGGGAAGATATAGGACTCAGCGCCACACGTGGTCGGGACTTGAAGACACTGGCGTACTCGGCATCTTCTTCAAAGAGCTTGTCCTGGGGAGTGGAGGCTCCGGATCGGCCACCAGACGGGCGCGAGGATTTGCGGGGCGTCTCGAATTGGTTCACCGGGAATGAAGTCCGTGGACCACGACGTCGAGGACGGGGCTGTGTTTCATGTGTGGGGAGTGGTGGGATGAGAGACATTGATTTACGGGTCCGCTCAGCGAGAGTGTAGTGTGAGGTTGGCACGTTCTTGCGAGGCTCTGGCTCCTGTTCAATCTCCGAGCCTTCGTCGGGAGACAGGCGGACGGTCGGAGTGGGCAAGCTGTTCTCCTCCTCATGGGGCGGAGATGGGTCTGAAGAGTCGAATTCTAGTGGTGGGGAGGGAAGCTCTGGATCATTGCTCAGCGAGGTTGGCCCGCTTTCATAGTCCGTGACGGGTTTTTGGAGCGCTGCTGGCTTCGTTGCGGTCTCCACCGGAACAGCAGGACCGGCATGCTGGCGAGACTGGCCACTGACACGCATCAAAGCTTCATTCACGTTCAACAAGAACGACCGATCTGCATCCTGGAGGAATCTTCCACGATCACCAGACTGTCGAGCGGTCTTCGATATGCTCGCAACAGTCAAGGCCTGGTGATCCCGGAACAGCAGGCGAGACTCTTGAGACTCAACCCCCGTGGAATTGGAGCTTCCACATCTCTCCTTACGAAGCGAATCATTAAACTCATGCCACTTTCGCAGTCGACTCCGCAGACGCAAGACCCGTTTTTCCAAGTCAATCACCAGATCTGGCTTCCCTCCAGTTGTGAGACCATGCACATTCGACGCCCTTGCCTGAGCCCATGCTTGCGAGAATGGTAGCTCTAGGAAATAGTCCGTGCTGCTTTGTGACCCTCCGTGGAGTAGAGCGGTAGCCCACTCTTTACTACCCAGCCAATTTGCTTGCAGTTCTCGAGCCAAGCTTTCCGAATCAGCTGGCATATGGTACTTTTCACTTGCAGACTTCTTGGCACGCTCGGAAAGTTCGATTTTCTTATCGTCCAGAAGCCTGGAGAACTGGTCGTGGATGTCGTGTGCACGAGCACGACGGGCCCCTGCCGCATGGAGGGACACTTGGTGCGCGAGGATCAGAGGTAGCATATTCTGATACTCTCCCGGCGTAATGGAACCAGCTGTGGATAGCTTCATGGCGAGGTTCCAATGCATCTCTTCAGCTGAGACGGCCACGAGCTTCCGTAACACAGCGGTAGAGAAGACGGCGAGCAGCTCGTCAAATTTCTCACCCCTGCAGTCATCCAGCATTGTTTTGCGAATAACAGCTTCTCGTCCGAGGTCACCATTTTTCTTGACTTCCGTCAGAACCCGGAACAAAGCTGCACGAAGATTGACAGACTGCAGGGGTTCTAGTGGTGGGAAAAAGGGACGGAGTTTCTGCCATGGTTTAATATGTATCACTTTTGTCAACGTTTGATTAGCTCTTACATTTTGTGCATTCTCGGGATCCCAGATAGTACAAAGGTAGTACAAGGCCCATTCGACAAGACGAACGCGATGTCGCTGATTCTGGGATGAGGGGGAGAGCGAGCGGACAGTGATATCAGGCCAGTCCTCGCGCTGATCAAGCTGAAGCAGCTTTAGGTTACGAACAAATATTGTCAAGTGAGATGGCGCCGGCCAGTCCAGGGGCTTTGGCCGTGTCGGTCTTGAACTCGCCATGTGTAGCGAATAGATGTTGTAGTTTGGTAAATAGTCGAGCGTCAACAACCGATAAGGGGGTTTTGCACTGTTTGTTGCGCCTATCAGTCCTCTCCGAGTCCCGCAGTTTAGGTCCCGCTTTGTTTCTGTCTTTTTCCCCCTCTCTCCTGCTGTTTCTCCGTTTATCATTTCAATTACCTCTCCACTCATTGCAGTCATGGGATCTCAAGAATCTTCCTGGACTCCGCACACTGGTTGGTCGTATCTTGAATCCATCAGAATCACAGCTAAACAATCTGCACAGTGCTCTCAACCCTCCCGCACCCGCCGGAGGAGAACGCGACAACTCCGATTCCCTTCTTCCACTTGATCGAGCGCCTCAAAACGACCAAGCGCGAAGGCTGGCGCCGCTTCGGTATCAATGGAGAATCGATTTCGGACCACATGTACCGCATGTCGATCATGACGATGTTTGCCCCGCAAGAGCTGGCCTCCAAGCTCAACATCCCCCACTGCACCAAGATGGCGCTCATCCACGATATGGCCGAGTCCCTTGTCGGCGATATCACCCCGGTCGATCTGCACATCACCAAGGCGGAGAAAGCTCGTCGCGAAGCTGATACCATGGACTATATCGTCACCACCCTGCTGGGCAACGTTCCTGGCGCGGCATTGTCCGCCCAGGATGTCAGGAACATTTTCCAGGAATACGAGGATAATGTTACACTCGAGGCTCAGTTCGTCCACGATATCGACAAGATGGAGCTTCTGCTCCAAATGGTCGAGTACGAGCGCACCCACAAGGTCGATCTTTCCGAGTTCGAGCGTGTTGCTGGTCGTGTCCAGTTGCCTGAGATCAAAGTCTGGGCTGAGCAGGTTGTCAAGGAGCGCCCGAATCTGAAGTAAAGCTTTCGAGGAATTGGGAAGCGCGAGCATCAAATTTTTGGGCGTTTGTTTACTGGGCTTTTTCTTTCGGGGACCTCTCCCTAGATACCATAGAGGATGAATTGTGATGCATGATGATGAATGACTGGGCGTGGTCCTTCGGAAATGAGATAAATTCAATTCTTGGCATGGTTCGTCTTGTCCGTATGTAAAGTGTAACATTGAGATCTATAATCACCAAATGGAAAGCATCAAGCTTAATCCACCGGCTCCTTCTCCATTTCGCGCGCCAGCATCTCAGCCTCTTCTCTCATCTCGTCGGCCGTACGTGGCTTACGCTCTTCATTGTCCACAACAGGAAATCGACTCCTAGTCTCGGGTCGCTTTGTAGCATCGGCTTCCCGAAAAGCCTTCCTAACATCTCCTTCTTCCCCGTCTAGCAAGTCATACACGGCATCTGTCCCACCACGATTATCAAGGTCCGCGGCTTTGCGCGGGATAATATGGGCGTGGACATGCGGCACGCTCTGTCCGGCATCCACGCCGTCCTGAACAGCGATGTTCAGACTCGAGGCGCCGTATACCCGCTCCACCATTCGGCCCACACGGCGCACTGTGAGGAAAAGATCGCTTGTTTCGGCGGCGGTGAGATCTGCGACGCGTGGTACGATTCGTCGTGGGGAGACAAGGACATGTCCTGGCAGGATTGGCTTGAGGTTGACGAGGGCGAAAGAGAGCGGTGTTTGGTGGAAAACCTAGAGTCAATTAATAGTTGGCCGGTAGATTTCCTGGCAATAGATGAATTACCTGAGGAGTGACAAGGAATGAGCCAAAGTGGATTGGCGCGGCGCCTTTCAGCGCCGACATATTTGATGTGTTGGACATTGAAGACAGTCCTCAGATACAGGAAAGCGAGGTTTCGGTGATGTCGATCCGATAAGCCCTTATCAAGTTCGGGGAAATAGGCTGACTATAGAAGTCGGTGCGGGTTTCCTTTTATTAATATGGTGATAAAATCCAGATAATAATAAAATCCAGATGATGATTACTCGGTTTCCAAGCGCGCCTCATGAAGCTCCTTTCAAGTCTGAACTGAAGCACATCGGCACCTTTATGCGGCCGTTATTTGTAGTGCTTATCACCATCATCGAGATCAAGAATCTTTAATATGCCAGACATCATCAATATGTCGTCCGTATTCAAGCAACCGCAGCCGCCAACTTCTACATAACGACGGAGGAAAATCTCAATGTTCCGACCCTGTAGATATTTTTCTGCATGTTCCTGAGCACACCTGATATCCTCCTCAGTCGTCAAATGACAATCGTGACCCATGACGAATAGATTGAAGTGAATTGTCTCGACTTGTTGTCTCGACTTGTTGTCTCGACTTGTTGTCTCGACTTGTTGTCTCGACTTGTTAAATCCGATACAACTGCTGTAGCATCGGTTTTATCAGCTCGGCCTCGTCTTCACTCCATTGGCGCCAACTCATCCTCTCACGAGGATGAACGTGGATGACTAGTTCCTCCAAACAAGTCATGTTGGCGAGTGCCTCACAGACTGATGCATAATTGAGCCAGTGAGCATCCTATCGAGAGCTTATACTAGGCCCACAGCTTCCCCGCAACAATCTCTCAGTCAGTCTCACCGAGCGTATTGCATCTAATCTCTGCCGTGGTATTCGCATTGCAAACGCACGAAGTGTTTCAACCTCCTCAAAGCAGAAAATGTTTTTTTCCATAGATTAACTAATAAACGGACTCCGAATTTCTATGTCATTGTCAGCTCAGAGCCCCATCAGAGACCCACAATCAACCTACAAACAGCGACATATCCTAAGTACAATTAGAAAGTCTACCTTGTTGGCCTTAGAGCCCGTGAATGGACCCAAGTACCACCTATGTGAGATTTTGCCCTTTGTTCCAGGACGGATCACACATATTCGCGGTGGTCGGCGGAGGCAACCTGGGCAGGGCACAAAAACCTCTATGTCAAAGGTCAATGATAGATGAGATTGAGGATGAAAGAAAGAAATCGCTGCTCTGGTTTGTCTTGAAGACTATGCTAGTTAGACATAGTCGTTCTGACTTAGCCTAGAGGGGAAGTCTATCTTCCGCTGTAAGCTGTCAGGCCAGTGTTAAAGGCAGGAAGTGCGGCTTTCAGTCAACTGGACTTGGCTGAGATGACGCTTCATGACATGTGCCGGACCAGATACGGTCCTTGACTTTGGGTTACCGAACAATGGTAAGTGCAATGTCAATCAATGGTGCATACAAATATGGGGTTTTTAACAAGAATCGAAGACCCAGGTTCCAGAAAATCAACGCCGACTCAGCTTAGATCCGAAGGGGGTTACAAAACATCAATAGCAAGCTGTGGCTGACAGGCTGAGTATGATGACGAGCGGGGTCAAAATCAATCTGCAAGTAAGCTAAGCCGCTATTTGTGCTGACTGGACCCAAGTAAGCCACTGGTCGTCAATTGGAATCTCAGATCGTTCGGTGAATCTAGCCTCCGTCGCCTTTGCTTGGTATTTCTACTCAGTATGTTCGCCAGGAGAATGGGTATCATTGACATTGGCCATGGAAAACGTCCTGAGCTATATTACAATAAAAACATCATCACACTAAATAGACAGGGGGTTCGGGACATTAAAGAAGTTAAGATAGAAGATCGAAGCTTAGGAGTCTGCCTTTTCTTCCGGCTTCGGTTCGGGTTCCGTGAGATCGTGGTCGGTAGCAGCATCTTTACTTTCCGAAGCATTTTCAATAGGCTCGGCGGACCCGGTGGTGGCCTCTGTGACTTCCTCGAGGGAAGCCTTGGTAGGACCGGTGGGTTCTTCGGTAGCCTCATCAGCAGCAGACTCGGTAGACTCTCCGGTGCTGATATCATCGCCACCTTGAGGTTCAGCCTCTTCGGGCTTAGTTACCTCTTCATCCGCCTGCGGATCGGCGACTTGTTGCACCTCTTCGGAAGCCTCTTCTTGTACCCCTGAAGTCGACTCGGTCGACTCGGTGGCTTTCTCTGCAGCAATTGGAAGGGCCGCTTCAACAGGAGTGTTTTGTCCGTTCTCGGCATCGTTGGCCGATTGAGGCACCAGCAGGTGTTCGGGCGAGTCCTTCATAATCTCTCGGAGCGGGGCGGCAGATTGCAGAGGTTCCTCTGAATCTTCTGCACTCTCTGCAATCGTCGTGACGCGTGAACCAGTTGATGGACTATGCTTGTGGCGGCGTGTGGTAGCACCGGTGCTAATCGACGGGTCCATGCCCTCAGCACCGCCCGCGAAGGGGGCTTCATTATCCTTGCGTAAGATAGTCAGACGCTTGCTCTCGACCGGCTCATCATCCTCCGGCAGTACAGCATCCGGGCCTTCCGCCTCAAGAGGTATGGTATAGTTGTCTTCCGGAATGAGACTGAACAGGTCGCAAACCGTCTTAAAGAAAATATACAGACCATCATGACCTTCCACTTCCCAGAATACATCACGATGTTGGAACCAGGCATGTGCAAAGATCCGATACAATCGGCGGAAGATGTTGGTGAGGTGTCTCATGCTAGCTTGCGGGCCCCCGGCAGCATCGGAGCCTAGCGTGAGACGACTAGGGAAGTACTTAGGTGAGGTAAGGGTGTTCGTAGCCCAGTCGAGGGTGTGGCAGCAGTAGTCGATCGCACAGCACGACTTAGGCGGGTCATGCACGGCGCAGAGATACTGCCATTCGGACGCGCGCATCTCAGGACAGGTCTGCGCAGAGCACGGTGGGTTCTCGGCGAAGAAAGCGATGATGAGGTTATTGACTTTCATCGTAAGAAAGCGGCACAGCTCGTAAAGCCATAGTGATCGGTCGACACCCTCCGGGGGCTCGGCAAGCTGAAGCGCGACTTCGCGGTTGATCGGGATGACCGTGTCCGATCCTTCAGGTTTGGTGAAGTGGTTGTACAACGCCTTGAGGTGCTCCTGTAGTTGGAAAGGAGAGTCAAGCTGCCACTATTAGTCGGCCGAAGAGAGCCACAGTAGTTCTTGGACATACCTGCGATAAAGGTATCAGCGGCGGCCCAAATGCCATGTCAGCAGTCTTGGTGCCCGGTCGAATCCTGCGCGTCGAGCCATCGTCCTCGCCGGCGCTTAGAAAAAGCTCGGCATCTTTGCCAGATGACTCGCCCACGGAAGGCGATTGAGGTCCGATCTGGACTTCTGTAAAGGGAGGTGGACTGGGAAGTCGCGGGGAGCTGGACGGGGAGACACCCGCAGTCATGGCGCGCAAAGAAAGGGGGGTTGTAGATGGAGAGTTGGAGAGGCGGGAAACAAAAGAGGGAAACCGGGAGTATCAAATGAGTGAAAGGGAACTCCGCGCCCTCGAGAATAGATCAGATGGGAAAGAGCAGGGAGAGCATCGTCACTGAAGCTTGACTCGAAGCTACGCAGATAAGCAACAACAAATGACCGTCGCCTGCCCTAAGCCCTAAGCATCCGGTCTGGGCCGTAAATCGTCATCCGCCTCTCCGCTCAGGTGAAGTGGCCTGTCTCTTTGCTTCTACAACCTTTGTGAATGTGAAACTATGTCGTCCAATTTCGAAGATGATGATGCGCCTCCGGAGCTGATCGATGTGTCGGAGGTGACGGAGCAGCCAGCCTCTATAGAGGAGGAACAAGCGGCGCGGGTTCCCATCACTCTTATCACAGGTATAGAAGAATGAAACATGTAGCTATGAGATTTAAATTGACAATGCGTTTCAGGATACTTGGGAGCCGGAAAAACAACTCTCCTCAACTACATTTTGACGGAGAAACATGGGAAGAAGATTGCTGTGATCATGAATGGTTTGCACTCAGCTGGAATTATACCGACTTGATAGTCATACTAATACAATCTATAGAATTCGGCGACTGTAAGATCATGATGAGATAGCGTGGCCCTCTCTCTACTAATACTTTCAAGCCTCGGATATTGAAAAGCCCTTGACAGTAAACGAGGATGGCCAAAAAGTCACCGAATGGATGGAGGTCGGCAACGGCTGCATATGTTGCTCCGTCAAGTACGTGCCACTCTATTTTTGAATGAAACTATTCATATTAACTGGGTCCATAGAGACTCGGGTGTCATGGCTCTGGAATCCCTCATGGAACGTCGGGGCACGTTCGACTACATCCTGCTAGAAACAACCGGCCTCGCAGACCCAGGCAACATCGCCCCAGTCTTCTGGATGGATGAGGGTCTGGGTAGCTCAATCTACTTAGATGGAATAGTGACACTAGTCGACGCAAAGAACATCTTGCACCTACTTGACGAGCCGGCCCCTGAGGAAAAAGCCAAGGCTCACAATGCCGATCATGATCACGAATCCGGCCCCGTGCTTTCCATGGCGCATATGCAGATTTCACATGCTGATGTGATCATTCTTAACAAGGCAGATCTAGTCTCGGCGGAAGATTTGGAGGCCGTTCAGGACCGCATCTCATCTATCAATAGCGTTGCAAAGATTCACCAGACAGATCATAGCCGTACACCGCAGATCGAGGGCGTGGTGCTTGATTTGCACGCGTATGATCATCTAGCGGATATGGACTTTAGTGAGAAGGGACATAGCCATATTGATCCGGTGAGTTTTCATAGGATTCTTCGAAGTTGGATTGAGACTAACGCATCATGTAGGCTATTTCTACTTCTGCTATCCTCACGGCTCCAATTCCTGCTTCAAAGGTTCCCAAAGTTGACGAATGGCTTCAGTCAGTCCTTTGGGAATCGATTCTGCCTGACTATCCCAATCCGTCATTCAACTCTCATCCGACGGACTTTGAGATCCATCGATTGAAGGGTATCATATACCTTGAAGACGGCTCAACCAAGATCATCCAAGCTGTGCGAGATGTCTTCGAAATTCGCGACTCGGACCCTTGGCAGAAGGGTGAGAAGGAAGCTCAGTCCAAGATCGTCCTCATTGGCCGAGGCCTGGGTTCGAGTGAAGACCCATGGAGAGAGAGCTTTGAGTCATATTTACGAATGTAGAACAGATAAACATATCATGAAAGATCATTAGTCTAGACGATGGCGACGGAATACCGGTCTACTTTGGAGAATAGTAAATCGGGCAATCAATCATTGGGGAAATAATACAGCTATATCAGCCAAAAGAGAGAGAGGGAGAGAGAGAGGCGGGGCGGGGGGGGGGTGGGGGGGAGAAGGAGGGGGGGAAATTTGAACAAAATACAATCAAAACATCCCATCAACGCCGAACAAAAAACCTCCCATTCGAAACGAAATTACAAAATATCGAGCGCAAGAAAAAACAAGAGGCATTAAAATCAGTAACTATAATCAGATCCCACCAGAGAATGCAAAGACTTTTCAAGACGCCAAGAGTTCGCCGGCATGTGCCATTGGTGCAGATGCCTGAAGAGCTGTGCTGGAACGCGGCAACAACGAAGGGTGAACTATACAAGCGAAAAACAAAGAGGGTATCGAGAATGAGGCCCTAGGAGGGCCATTCAGAAAAATGACCTGGGACTGAGTTGACTTTACAAAGCCTTCGCTGGAAGCAACAAGGAGCCTTAGGCGCGACGGGAGAATCGCTCTCTAAAGGCGGGATTGATAGGCAGAAGAGACTCGGTGAGGAAGGAAGTGAGTCTGGCATGATTTGACTTGGGCCGGTCCGAAAATGAGATGTCTCTCTTCGCATCCACGGAGACAGGTCTGGACCGAGAGAGAAAAGCAGGGTTGATTGGAAGAAGGGACTCGGAAAGGAAGGAGGAGAGTCTGGAGTGGCTGGATTTAGGGCGTTCCGAAGATGGCTGGGCGTCTTTTGCACCAGGATAAGAGTTAGGCCGCGAGGTATTGAAGGCGGGGTTGATTGGAAGCATTGAAAGGAGGAGGGATGACGATGACTGAGCAGGTGAAGTTGAAGGTGAAGATAAGGTTGTCTGTGGTTCAGCCAAGGCAGTCTCTTCGATGGGTTCAGGAGCTCTTTCTTCCAGACCGGGTATCTTGAAAATCGATTCGCTGTATCGAGGCGGGCTAGACGAGTCGATTGAGGGTTGCTCAGATTCAGGCGCAGGTGGTTTATGGTGGCTGATAGAATACGGCGCATCTTCAGCTTCGCTCTTGTCGAACCTGACAAACTCTTCCGAGACGGCCGGCTCCTCGGTTTCGTTAGTTATGGGGCCATTGCTCATCATGTTTGCCCATACAGGTGGCACGGCATTGTGCACTGTGCTTTCCATCAGTACTGCAGGTGTGAGATCATCTGGAGACCCAGGAGAGTCCCAACATCCAGCCCTGTCGTGAGGCTCGTGGTTTAAAGTGGAGGTAGAAGAATGCGCGGAAGAAAAATTGACTCCATGGTTGGATCCTGCAAGAGTTGGGGTTGATCGCTCCGCTTGATCATGGTCGGGGTAATAGTGGTGACGTGAAGGGTCACGATGTGCATATGTGCACTCTTCGGGCAAGTCCTTGGAAGTAATGTGGGCAGGAGTCTCTCTTACAATTGGAGGACTGACCCTGCCGTTCTTTGTAACGAGAGGTGGGAGGTTGCTGTAGGGCAATTCTCGGATGCGGTTCACCGGATACATTTGTCTCGAAAGAAGATCCGGAGGGAAAAATGAAAGGAGTTCCTTCGCAGACAGTCGGTGTCGTGGAGTCGGGCTGAGGCAGATATCAACAATTCGTCGGTAATAATCAGGCACGTCCACTTCACCCAGAAGCAGAGGCCGATGTTGTCTTTCTGGCTCGTCCTCCTCCATAGCCAAAGCCCACAACGTCATTCCGAGCTGATAAAGGTCCGTTTTAACTCCAATATACATGGAGATGCGCTGATTGCTTTCGATCTTGGCGGCAATCTCCGGTGGTTCCCAGCCCACCGGGCAGCCTCTGCGATTGATGTCGATGATGGAAGCGTTGTCATCTGCATCCACCACGATGTTCGAGAGTGTGAAATCCCCTTGGACGTAGCCCGACTCGTGGATCTCGCACAATCCCTGGACAATCTGTTTCGCCCATACCTCTCGTCTTTCGAAGGATATTTCCCCACGCTGCTCGTACAAGATGTCGACTAGTGCACCTTGCTCGGCGTAGCTGATCAACAATCCCTTGACTTTCTCCTGCCGCTCGTCGACCACAATCCCTTCCACACTGATGACATTGGGCGCGCCGTTGAGAGCATGGAGGGCATTGATCTCATAAAGAAATTCATCAACCGTATCAGGACCCGGGATTTCCTTCTTGATAAAGGCCTTTCCACCCAGCCGAACCTTGTAAACAAATCCTGACAGATGGGATTCGAAATGCAGAAAATGCTCTGGGACGCATCGAGCGCCCCTTAAATGACCAATGCTCGAGATAGGAGGGTAAGGTATTGTTTCGTTCACGTCCTCTGTGACATGAACGTGTAGGCGGCCATCGCGTGTTTCGACTTTCAAATTCGTCACGGTATCGTAGAATTGAATCTCGGGAAGGGATTCACGGATTGACTCGTAAATACGGGCGCACTTGTCACGCTGATATCGCAGCTCCTTTAGATCCTGCTCGAGTGAATCGGGCGGCGCGTCTCGGTAATCACACGAGATCGTCACCCGCCGCCATCGAGTCGGGGTTTCCGCATAGGTCACGAAGAACTTCTCTCGCTCCGATCGATCTCGGAAATGCATGCTCAAATTGAGGATCCATCGCCGTTCCAACTCCATCTCGAGTGTGTCAAGCGCCGGCGCCGGCGCCGGGGACTCTTCTTCAGGGGCTTCGGGGGTCACGTCGGGGCTAGGATCCCAGTGGAGATCGTGTTCATTCTCGTTCGTGGTGTTTGGGACCTCGTCGACCGTGGTAGCGAGCGGGCCGGGCCACTGAACCTCCGGCGCGGAGAGTCGTGGATCCACGTTTGGCGGTGGAGACCCGGTTCTTTGGGCACTTCGTGGGCGGTCGACGGAATGAGCACGGCGGTGCTCAGGATCCAGGGGCGCCGGGCGATCGCGGGATTCAGTATTTTCTCGTGTTAAATTGGTAGAGCGAGGAAGACCGGCACCGACGCGACGCGAGAGACGGCGGGTTATATTGTCAGGTTTGGATGAGCTGTTGGAAGAAGCACGGTCGTTATCGTGGGGGGAGTCATCTCGTCCCAAGTCTCGATCGTCGCGGCCCAGCCATCGTCGGAGCCCTAATCGATGCCACATGCTCTGTTTTTGCCCCTTGTCCTCAAGAGAAAGACCCAGCCGAGAAGGGTTACAGGAGCTATTGGCAAGGGAGATGGCCATACGGTTCGTTCGGGAACGACTCGATCACCCCACTGGCCAAAACTCCAGCCATAAGAGTTTGGCCGCTTCGAGGGGCTCGCGATCAGTGATAGAGATCCCTGGAATATCAGAATTATTGTCTCTCCCTGTTGAACCTCACGGGTGACCCTTGGTTAGGATGAAAGAACTCGAAGTCAACATTCAAAAGTCACCCAGCGTCGGGCTGCAATGGGCGAGGCTGGGGGACTTGGTCTGTGACGAGGAAAAGGCGGTGCGCAGATGTCGGTCAAGATATTTTTTCGTCGTAGAAGACCGATCGTTTTTGTTTGATAGGAGATCCAAGCGGGAAAAATGAAATAATAGACGCGGTGCGTTGATCCCACTGCAAGGTCTCAATGTCTCACAGAACGGCGCAAAAGGACTGTGCAGGAGATCAGTCAGAAAAGCCCTACTCTGTTATAAAGGGATGAAGAGATTATTAGGATACAGGATGTGATTCATCGCGCACAGATGATTTTTTTTTTTTTTAACAATGCGTTGCGGCCTGACGTCGTGCCTGATTGGGGAGAGGCTCAACGGGGACTTCTGGACCAACTGGATCTACGCTACTACAGCTGCATGAAACTGAAGACTACACACTAGGCACTTCAGAGTGGAGTTTTTGATTTGCTTTTGGCCTGGAGAGAGAGAGCTCCATTGAAGAATCAAGTCTAACGGAAAACGCCAGTCCATGCATTCCGTGTCACAACGACACTGACTCCATGTACATCCCAGAAATTACATCACGCAACTATACAGAAGAACCACATATATACCAAAGCCACAGCCACTGGAAGAAAGAAGAACATGTTACTCGTCATCAGCCTCGGTCTCAGCCTCGCCCTTCTTAGGCTTGGTGAGCGCCTTCTGCCAGACCTTGCGGGCGCTATCGTGGTCGAGATCGGGGAACAAAAGGTCGAAGACTTCTGAGTACCAGCTGACCGGGTGACCTTCGATGCCCTTTTTAATGTTCTGCCTCATGTTAGTCTATTTCTAAAAGCGCGCAAATGACTCTAGGTGACTCACCTCAGGCAACTCAAGCCAGTCGGAGGTGTTGTCCGCAGGGAAGATGACTTTGGTTGCACCAGCTCGACGAGCAGCCACAGTCTTTTCTCTCAAGCCTCCGATGCGAAGAACCTTACCCGTAACCGTCAGTTCTCCCGTCATAGCAATAGTCGGGTCGAGCGAGTGGTTTAGCGCCAGGGACAGCAGGGCGCTGGCCATGGTGATACCAGCCGAGGGGCCTATTTCGAGAAAAATTAACAAATAAAAACTTTATCAGTGAAGCACAGGGCCAACATACCATCCTTTGGAACAGCACCCTCGGGGCAGTGCAGGTGGACCTTGGCTTTCTCAAAGAATGCGTTTTCAGGGAACTGTCGGGCCATGACAGATTTGGCGAACGAGTAGGCGATGTGCGTGGACTCCTTCATGACGTTTTGCAGGTTACCGGTAATATCCAGTCCCGGTCTCGACTGGTGATTCAGGGCGTTCTCCAGGATACACTCCACATAGAGCGCAGCGCCACCCATGCTAGTCCAAGCAAGACCCATGGTGACACCAGGCGGGAACCGGTCGTACAGGCGGTCGGCGGTGAAAACGGGAGGCCCAACATAGTCCTTCAATGTATCTTTGCCGATGCTGAGATGCACACTCTCGGGGACCTTGAGTGCTAATCGAGGAGTCTCAGTGGTAGACTTCTCCGGCTCGAGAGGGGCATCGGCAGGGTCAGAGGACTCATGCTCCTTGGATTCCTCTTGGGCAGCCTTGCCTTCATCAGTGAGCGCAGCCTCCTCCGATAACACATCTTCGCCAATGTCCTGAACGATCTTGAAAGCCGCTTTCCGGTACACCTTTTCAATCTGCTTCTTCAGGTTGCGGACACCACTTTCCCGGCAGTAAGACTTAATCAACTCCTCAATAGCATCCTCATTGAGGTTCACATCAACATCCTTCAATCCAGTGAGCTCTCGGGCGGCAGGAGCCAAGTATCGCTGGGCAATCGCCATCTTCTCATCAGCTACATAGCCAGAGAGTTCGATCAGCTCCATACGGTCCAGTAAAGGACGAGGAATGGTGTCAGTGACGTTGGCAGTGCAGACAAAGAGGACCTTGGACAGATCCACTGGGACATCCATGTAGTGGTCAAGGAAAGAGGAGTTTTGTTCGGGGTCGAGAAGCTCCAGCAAGGCAGAAGACGGATCACCCTGGTGACCACGACCGATCTTGTCAACCTCGTCAATCAGAATCAGAGGGTTCTCGGTCTGGCACTTCTTCAAAGCCTGAATGATACGGCCAGGAAGAGCACCAACGTAGGTACGACGATGACCCTTAATCTCCGCAACATCAGTCAAACCACCGACTGAGAAGCGGTAGTACTGGCGGTTCAAGGCGCGAGCCACTGACTTGCCAATACTAGTCTTACCGACACCAGGAGGACCAACAAGGCAAAGAATCTTGCCTTCCACGGTGCCACGGAGCTTGCCAACGGCAATGAACTCAAGAATCCGATCTTTCACATCCTTCAGGCCGTAGTGATCTTCATCAAGGACGCTAACTGCGTTCTTAATACCAAAGTTCTCCACGCTCTTTTGACCCCAGGGGATCTGAGTCAACCAGTCCAGGTAGTTGCGAGTAACATTGAACTCGGAGGCAGCGGGCTCCAGATGGGCCAGCTTATTTATCTCCTCCTCAAAGACCTTCTTGACAGCCTCGGGCATGGCAAGCTTCTCGGCCTTTTCCTTGAACTTCTCCACTAGCTTATCCTTGCCATCAGACTCGATGCCAAGCTCTCGCTTGATACCCTTCATTTGTTCCATCAGCCAGTATTCACGCTGACGCTTCTGGATCTTGGCTTCCACGTCCTTGGTAATCTTAGACTGTAGTTGGGCGTTCATCAGCTCCTTCTTTAACACGACAAGTGCCTTTGGCAGACGTTCCTCGATGTTCATTGTCTCGAGCACCTCTTGCATCTCGTGAAGCTCGCCGGCCGAGACTGCGGCAGCAAAGTCGGCAAGCTTGGCGGGTTCATCACTGAGGTTTCCCGGGAACTGGTCGGTATAGAAGGCCGAGATTTGGTCACGGAATAGAGGATTCAAGGTAGCGATCTCCTTGCAGACGTTCACAATCTCACTGGTCACTGCGCGGATGATACCATTCTTCTTGTCGTATGGCTCCTCGATCAAATTCTCCACATTAACTAAACTGACCGGGTATTTCTTGAGGAAGGAAGTGGGTTCATAATGGTCCTTGGGCGCATTCTCAGGTGTACCCTCTTCAAAGCTGGCCACGACATCCCCTCGCTTCTCAATTGTCTTGTCTTCGGTGGTCTCGATGGTTCCAGTCTTACTGGCTTCGTTGGGAGGCAGTAGTGACGAAATCTTGATGCGCCGATGGGGGTAGAGCACGGCTGTCACTCCACTGGACTCGCCGCGGAGGGGGTATGCAGCCGTGATTTGGGCGAAAACTCCAGTATCATACACATCATCCAAGTTTTCGATCACATCACCGTCGGCACTTTCATCCTTGAACAAAAATGCACCTACATACGGCTGACCCCGCTTCATCATGTCCTGAATCGCGACAGCGACGTTGGGGTCTCGAATCGTGATCGCTTTGTAGAAACCAGGGAAAAGCGGTCGCTTCGCGATTGGGATCGCCATCACCTGGGGGTATACATCCGGAACAGCTGGTTTCTGTAGAGCTTTCTCTCCAGAGCCCTTCTTTCCCTTCTTCCCACCGTCGTCATTGCCACCATTTCCGCCGCCGCTTGCCGCACTGGGCTTTGAATCAGCCGAACCACTGCTAGGTGGGACAGGAGATGGTTGATTTGAATCGGCCTTTTCTTCTGCTTCCTTCGCTTCCTTCTTGGCTTCCTCGTCTAAGGCTCGCTGTTCCTTCTCACCCGACGAACGTTCCCTTCGCCGTGGGCCCGTTTGGTCTGACTGCTTCCTCCGGGTTTCAGGGGTTCGCTCCGCTTCCTTGTCCTCCTGTAGCGTATCTTCATTCTTCTGTTCCAGCTCGTCCTTTGGATCCTCGGGTGGGGGTTTCTCTTTCCGTTGGATGGAGCTTGAGGAGAACGTGCGGGGAGCCGAGGGAAGCACGCGACCGACTCGGGTCGCACTTAATGCTGAACGGATAATCCCATTATTCCTTGGTGAGGCTAGGAATGGTCGGCGGAGGAGAGGCCGAGGTGTTTGGTGGAGCGCAGCTCTCCAGGGGAGGGTTTGGCCGCGGAGCATGCTACTCGAGGGCCTCTAGGTTGTGACGAGGTCGGAAATGGACGGCTTCAAATAAGACAGGAGGAAGGAGATGAGAAGCTATAATAGAAGCTCGAACTACTTGTCCGCACAGCTCCAAAATATTAGATGAGTGGATTGAAGTAGAGGGCAAGATAGCTAAGGTCCGTAGTCGGACCACTTGCAAGTGCTCTGTAAGCAGGCGCCATCGGCGCCGGATTAACCGTTTTGTCCGTGTCAAGGTTCACTGCCGAAGCATCTCGAATCCTGCGCGAAGGCGACTGGCAGACCAATTCCATTGGTTCTTTATAGACTTTTCTCGCTCTTCTTTCCCCCGGTCTTTCGCTCCTTTATCCCATTATTCTATCACCCTTTGCCGCCGCGCGGCTTCGATCACCACGAGTACATTTCAACCACTGCCGGGGTACTACAATCCATGAACCCATCCGCAGCATTCCCCAAGGCCGCGGCTCTCCCCGCGCGCCTGCTGCGGACGCAGCAATGTTCCGCGCAGACGAGCGTCTGCGCGCAGAAACGAGGTTACCATGCTCCTGTGTCTGCTTCTCCTGCTAGACGTCTGCGGGAAAGTGTCTATAAGAAGAAGACCCCCGTTGGTCCGTCGGTCAGGGTAGGTAGCTTCCCGTACTGGTCTGTATGTCTCAATAAAATTGACAGTTGTTTCTTCATAGATCTTTCACACTACTTCTCCTCTCTCGGCAATCCCGGATCCCTATAAAGTTCTCGGTGTCGACAAAGGTGCATCCGCTGGTGACATCAAGAAAGCATACTATGGAATGGCCAAGAAATATCACCCCGATACTAATAAGGACCCGGATGCGAAAAACAAATTCACCGAAGCTCAGTCAGCTTACGACTTGCTCTCCGATGCCAAGAAGCGCGAGACCTACGATCGATACGGCTCAGCTGCGTTCGATCAAAACGGCGGCTTCGATCCGAACGCCGGCGCCAACCCTTTCGCCGGTGCAGGCGGCTTCCATGGTTTTGGTGGTGGATTTGGTGGAGGTGGAGGCGGATTTGGAGGACAAGGGTTCGGCGACATCAACTTCGAAGATCTGTTCGGTGCGTTTGCCGGCGGTGCTCGTCGTGGCCCCCGCGGCCGGCGCAACCCGTTCCAGGAGCAGATATTCGTGGGTGAGGACATCGAGGTGCAGAGCAGCATCTCTTTTATGGATGCCGCCAAGGGTACATCTACGGAGATTGTCATTACACCTTTGGTACAGTGCGGTACCTGTAAAGGGGATGGCATGAAAGAGGGCACGAAGAAATCCCAGTGTCGAACTTGCAATGGTACTGGAACTCGGGTTCATGTCATGCAGGGTGGTTTCCAGGTTGCCGCGACGTGCGATGCCTGCGGTGGTGCTGGTATGACCGTGCCCCGCGGGTCCGAGTGTGGTTCCTGCCGCGGAAACGGTGTGGTTCGAGAAAAGAAGACTATTAAGGTGGACATTCCCGCGGGCGTTGAGGACGGCATGCGCATGAGAGTAACCGGAGAAGGCGATGCGCCCCCTACTGGAACTGCCGCCCCATCTGGAGCCCGCACTCAGAAGGGTGACCTCTATGTCACGATTCGAGTCGCTCCTGATTCCCGTTTCACCCGTAACGGATCCGACGTTCTTTACACATCTACTATTCCCCTCACCACCGCACTGCTTGGCGGTGAAGTGACCATCCCGACTCTTGACAGCGAAGTCAAAGTCAAGGTGGCTACTGGTACCGGCACTGGTGATCGGATCACCTTGTCTGGAATGGGTATGAAGAAGCTTGGTGGTCGCGGACGCTTTAGCCCCACGGGTGACTTGAAGGTCGAATTCAAGGTCGCCATGCCTAAGTACCTGACTGGCAACCAGCGGACAATCTTGGAGGTTCTTGCTGATGAGATGGGTGACAAGACCGCCCGTCGAACAATGAACTTTACCAAGGACAGGTAAGGCACACTGATCTTCTGCTACTTTCGGCAATACTGATACATCTTTAGCCCTCCAAGTCCCGATTCTAGCAGTGACAGCCACAAGAATGAGGGTTTCCTCAAGTCTGTCTGGCACAAGCTGACCGACAAGAACGGCGACTCTTCCAAGCCCGAGGCGAAGGATTCCAAGAACACCAAGAACGCTGGCAAGGATAAGGGTGACGCCAGCAAGGAGTCCAAGAAACCCTAAACCTATGTAAATCTTCATGTACTGTATACCATCTGGGTTGTATCTACTTCAATATCTTCATCATAGCGCCGGCGAGATTGGGGACCTGTTCTGCCTTGGAGAAGAGGCAGGCACCTGTATTACTATGCTAGGTTTATCGTGAAGCTCTCAACTTCCATAGAAAAGAGGAAATCATAATGGTGTTTTCAAAACTAAATGTGTACAATTCCATGGGGTGTGAACGATAGAAGGGTGATTTATAGAAGTGTTGTTGTGTTAGCGCCCGCTGAAAGAGTCACGTCAGGGCATCACATCCCACCCGTCACCTTGCAAGCTCGACCCCCTCCCTCTTCCTCCCGTCACTCCGGATATTTCCCTCGTTTCCCTCTTGAGACATCTTCAATTCATTGCTTCAGACATCGCGACTCGGCCAGACCGACGTCATTGGTGACTAGCCATCAGGCGCCGACTTTCCGCTCTACGTTACCCCACAGCCTTGATCCCGATCCCCTCGGCGCAATCGGCCTCACCCCTACTCTCGCAACCTCTCGTTTACAGGATTGTAGATGGGAGCATCCTGCTCCCGACGATCGTCTCATCATGGTTCAGTCACCGATGCTGTCGTGTCCGCTGAAGCAAACCAACGAGATTGATTGGATTCAACCCCTCAAGGATTACATCCGGCAGACTTACGGCGAGGACCCTGAAACCTACAGTCAAGAATGTGCCACCCTCAACCGCCTTCGGCAGGATATGAGAGGCGCCGGAAAGGATAGCGCTACCGGTCGCGATTTGCTGTATCGCTATTATGGCCAGCTGGAGCTGTTGGACCTGCGGTTCCCGGTTGATGAGAACCATATCAAGATCTCCTTCACATGGTAAGTCGAGTTACTTATCAACTTCATTGGACTGGACTCTGACTATTCTCATATAGGTATGATGCATTCACTCATAAACCGACCTCGCAATACTCCCTCGCATACGAGAAAGCTTCCATCATCTTCAATATCTCTGCTGTCCTCTCCTGTCATGCTGCCAACCAAAACCGTGCCGAAGATACTGGGATTAAGACCGCTTACCACTCCTTCCAAGCATCGGCTGGAATGTTTACATATATCAATGAGAACTTCCTTCACGCGCCCTCCACTGATCTAAACCGAGACACGGTCAAAACATTGATCCATGTCACCCTCGCGCAGGCCCAGGAGGTCTTTCTGGAGAAGCAGGTGGCCGATGCGAAAAAGCCTGGGTTCTTGGCCAAGCTGGCCGGTCAGGCCGCCTACCTATATTCTCAGGGAGCGGAGACAATGCAAGACTTTGCCAGCAAGGGCGTTTTCGACAAAGTGTGGTCGGTGGTGGTGCAGGCAAAGGCAGCTCACATGGGCTCAGTAGCTTCCTACTTCCAGGCTCTTGCGGATGATGAGAGCGGCTCTCACGGTGTTGCCATTGCGCGACTTCAGTTGGCTGATAAGCAGGCCAACACTGCCCTTAGCTGGGCCAAGTCATTCCCATCATCAGCCCCTGCGACCTCAAATCTGACAGCTGAGGCCGGCCCCGCTCTGGTGGAACTTATCAAGCATAACCAAGCGAATGTGCAGTCCAAGCTTGCCACTATGATCAAAGATAATGACTTCATTTACCACCAGCCGGTCCCTAACGAAGCAGGTCTGTCAGCAGTTGCGAAGATGCCTGCCGCAAAGGCCATCCCAGTGAGCGAGCTCTACCAGGGACAGGATATTCAACGGATAATCGGTCCAGATATTTTCCAGAAGCTCGTCCCAATGTCTGTCACAGAGACTGCCAGTCTCTACGACGAAGAGAAGGCCAAATTGATCCGTGCTGAGACCGAGAAAGTCGAGACAGCAGACGGTGAGATGGCTGCTAGCCTGGATTACTTAAAGCTTCCAGGTAGCCTCAACATCCTCAAGGGTGGAATGGACCAGGATATGACGGTTGATGAAGAGTTTCGCCGCTGGTGCTCGGAGCTTGCCGGTCACAAACCATTCAAAAAGGCATTCGACGAGCTACAGGAGCGCAAAGCAGAGATACAATCCCACCTGGATCAATGCTCCAAGCAACTGGACATGGAAGAGAGCGTCTGCGAGAAGATGCGATCCAAGTATGGGGGCGATTGGAGCCAGCAACCCAGTGGCCGCCTCAATACGACACTTCGGGGAGATATTCGGTCATACCGTGATACCATTGCAGAGGCTAGTGCAAGTGACACCCAACTTTCCGCTACATTCCGGCAATACGAGTCGGACTTTGACCAGATGCGTTCTGCTGGGGAAACCGACGAAGCGGACATTCTCTTCCAACGAGCATTGATCAAGGTTGGGTCCAAGCAAGGCAAGGGCAAGAATGGAGTTTCCAGCCCCGCGGAGGGTAGCCTGTTGGATGATGTCTACGACGAGGGCGGTATCTCTGTGTCGGACCAGATCAATAAGGTGGAAGAGATTTTGAAGAAACTCAATCTCGTCAAACGAGAACGATCCAATGTGCTTAAAGATCTCAAAGACAAGGTGAGCCGAATTCTCCAGCCTCATATATTACGCAAGCTGTACTGACCCAGATCAAGGTTCACAACGATGACATCTCCAACGTGTTGATTTTGAACAAAAAGTCGATTACTGGCCAAGAAAGTCAGCTTTTCGAGGCCGAACTGGAGAAGTTCCGGCCACATCAGAACAGAATTCTGCAGGCTAACCACAAGCAATCATCTTTGATGAAAGAACTGACCAAGACCTACGGAGACCTACTCCAGGACAAGCGTGTTCAGTCCGAACAATCCAAGTATGAAGGTATCACGCGGCAACGGAATGCGGTGATGGCTCGATACAAGAAGGTGTACGAGGCATTCAATGGTCTAACCATGGGCATCTCTCAGGCTCGGAAATTTTACAATGACATGAGTGACAATGTCGACAGTTTGAGGAAGAACGTGGAGACCTTCATCAGCAACCGTCGATCCGAAGGCGCACAGCTTCTGAGCCAAATTGAGCGCGACAAAGCCGTTGGTGTCTCAGACCAGGAAGACATTGAACGAGAGAAACTCCGTCAGTTGATGGAGCGCCTGTCCACAGAGCCGAAGCAATCCTCTATTTCACCTTCCGCGGGCTCTGTTGGTCCTCCTTCCAAGATCAAGTCGCCCCCGCCTCCTGTCCAAGCCCCAGGGTATGGATCTGTGGGCCCTGAACCCAAAATGTCACCCCGCTATCCGCCCAGCATGCCGGGGGCTGTCCCACCGTCGCACTCCCCAGCACCTTACGGCCAGTATATGGGCAGTGCTTCGGGCTACAATCCTGCACAGCCCTTCCAGCAAGGCGCTGCTGCTCCATTGTCAGAAGGCTATAACCCCATGGCATACCCCTATCAAACCCCAGTTTCCCCACCACCAAACCAGCAATACTTCTCCCAAACACCAACCCCATATAGCGGCTACCCCAGCGCTAGCCCAGCTCCTTCCTCGGCCGCTGGTGCCCAGCCATCACACTACATGGCTCCGCAAGGTTATATTCCTCCTCCACCTCCGCCACGCCCGCAGCAGCCCCAATACCCACCCTCTGCGGGCGGTCCCTACCCCTCTGGACCGGGCGGGTATGCGCAGGCGAGGCCACCATACGGACACAGTAAGACACCTTCGCAGTTGCAACAGCCGCCATCAGCCTCTAATGACCCGTGGGCTGGTCTTAATGCGTGGAAATGAAATTCATTGGTAGAAACGTGATGGGTAGGAAAATGGCGAGGCATACATCTCGGCGTTCGTTTTTTGATATCACCTTTGTACTTACGCGGCCACTACTGTTTACCTTCAGTTCTTGATCCTGGGAATGGATATCTAGTTGAAGTTATGGGTATTAATTGCGACCTTGGAATGTTCATTTTGCGTTGAAATGCTAGGATATACCATTTATAATCCGCACCATAGCTTGCAGCGTCCCAGTATATATAAACCATTGCGATACGGGATTAGCATTTCACTACGAATACAAGACCAGACAGAACAGTTTGAGAAAGCAAAATTCAATAGTTGGAATAGTAAAATCATCAATTGATAGAACAGCTTGTCCCCGTGGAATGCACGACTAGAAATCAAAAGCCTATAAATAGCTCAATCACCAGAACGCCGAGACCAAGAGATGTATACATACATGAGTACCGAAAGCCTGCGGGTCAACCACAAAGCACCACCCGAACATAAAAACGCTGATGGGTATCTTGAGATAAAACAAAAAAGGGAAAATGAGAGGACAGAGAGCAACACGAGCACAGCCCGGGTGGCCTGGACAAAAAAAGACCAACGCTCTCCGATCAACCGGTCACCCCCAATCCCTCAACTATGACCAATTGAGACAATTCAAGGCCATAGCACAACCAAGGAATCGAGAATTGTTCCGACCGAACCAAGACCACAGCCACAGCAAGCAGTCTTACGGCTGAAATCTCAGTCGGAATTGACGTCCCCGCCTCTCCTCGCGCACTGTATAAAGAAACCTCGCGATAGTCTCCTGCTCCGAGAGCCCAGCACTATTAAAATGTCTCCGGACAACGAGCGCAAACTGATCCTTGCTCACACGATCCTGTCCGATAATGCGACGCAGACTCGTATCGTCAACGGAGGACTCAGTCTGTGAGCCCGAGGCTGTGTTCCACCCACTGCGGTCTTTGGAGGATTGTGCGCGGCGGGCGGCGAGGGCAGTAGGAGAACGGAGGCCGACGCCTTGAGAGAGGACGACGCGGGAGTAATCGTTTGAGAAGGCGCTTGGGGTGGGAAGTTTATGGACATGGCGGTAGGCGTGGAGGATATCCAAGGGGAGGTCAGACCAAGGGACCTATAGATGAATTGTATGAGCATGAAATTCTTTGAATGGTTTGAGTGGTGTTGGGAGGCGATATGACGTTGTCGGGGCCGTTCCACCACCCCCCCCTAAGATTTTATAACATACTCTTGGCTGGTCGTCGACTTGATGGTCGTGCATAGTAGGCGCACTGGTTATTGTAGCTTTCTCCTTGGCTGTAGCGGCAGTTTTGCGCTTCGGCGCGGCGCTCTTGTACTCTCGTGTGCCGCTGGAGGCTTCGGACCTCGAGTCGTCCACGATTGCGGCGGTACGCTGGCGCGGAGGAGCCATAGCTGAATGGCGGAGAGGAAGAGGGGACAAAACACAATACACACGAGGTATAGCTTCAATGGGTCTGAGGGACGAATCCAAAGAGCAATGCCTATGTTCACTCGTGGGCAGGCTGTGGGCTGGACTCAGCGCAGACTCGACATTCTCTCCGCTTGCGAGGCGGAGGCAATTGGCAGAATGGAGTTTCCGCTTTTGAGACCGGACATGGCTCCGAGACTGCGACTAGCATTCAGTGATGAGGTATACATTTATTGTTGTTTATTGCTGATAGCTGGGTCTTGTGGGAAGTAAAATGTTGAATGCGAAATGGGCCTAAGAAATATGAGCTAAATGATGCCAATGAAGTTACCTGCATAGGAACTCACTGTCTCCGTACGGAGAACCCGGATGAGACTTCTCCACGGCGTGTCCTGGACAGACCTGGAGGGCCTCACCGCTCCATTGCGGAGAAACCACTCAAACCAAACAACGAAAGAAAGCCTTGACACTTCGCAAGTGGGATCTGCGGGACCTCAGCCCATCGGACCACCGGTACTGTGTTTCTCCGGAGCCAATTTTTACCTAAGGGGATTGTGGTCCCTTCCCTGGGACATCCGATGTATAGACCACGCGAAAAAAACACGAGGCGACTGGGGCGACTGCCGTGACTGGGGTAGCTAGTCTCATCTCGGCTGAATTGCCCGTTTGATCTCAACCCAGACTCTATACTCAGTTTCACGAGGCAAGAATTGCCACCTCCGGGCCTCGGAGGAATGTCGGCGGGTGAACCTCGGCGTGTCGCCGACAGGGCCTCCAACAATGAAGTGTGGAGAACGAAAGAGGAGTGAAAAAAAAAAGCCCATGCGAACCAAAGAGAGACGGGCTCAGGAGCACGCAAGGCCGAGTCGGCATCGCCGTGCCGAGTTCTGGGCCGAGTAGGTCGGGCCCGCGGCTCCAGGGGACGGGTATCACTTTGGGGTTTAGGGCGCGGACAAAGGCCGTCGACAATTACTTGGTCATTCACCGAGATCTCCGCTTTGGGTGGTTCTGAAATGCACTTTTTACAGTATTTTCTCCGTTGAAAAAGTTTTCGCTGGCCCAGAAGACTCCTCAACCGCCTCACAGCGGCAGAGATCCTACGATCTGCGGCCAGGGAATTCGCCCTTCACTCCTGACTCACCCGCGTCCTTAGATCGTCGTGGAGACCAAGCCCTGACAAAGCCACACTAAGCCCCGCAGTCTGCGAAATGGGTAACAATGTGGCTCTCACCCAACTCCGACTTCTCCCGACCCTTTTCTGATTTTTCCCTTTCTCCACGCCCAGCGCCCCAGCGCCCCAGCCCTATGGGCTCTGATTGCCTGAAGCCTGGGCCTCTGTCGGTGTACGGTACCTGCAGTAGAATCGGTCTAGCTGAGGAAGCTGTGTCGTCATAAAGTCCCTGATCTTGTCGATTGCCAATTCCCAAGCCCCGTAACCGCCGATGCTAGCGTATTGACGCATGTCACATTATGGATTGCCGGTTGCTTTAGCTTGACATAGCCTCTGTTAGGATTGTATCCATCGCGGATCTTAAAGGGGGGGGGGGAGGGGGCCCGCAAAAGGAAAACTTGGAAAGCTGGGCCCCATCAGGTGACAGAGCCGATCAGGCACACTATAAGCAAAGGACGCGGTTCGCAAGAAGCACTATTTTGAGCGTCATCTCGCTCAGGCCGGAAGCCGAGGCTGATAGTTACGTGGATAGTCTGGGATCCCGTGCTCTGTTCAATGGAACATAGAGCAGATGACGTGAAGACGAGCTGAGATAAGGGGATCCCTTGCGTTCACATGTGAAACTCGACAGTGTAACTCTCCGGGCCAGCTCGTGGGTTCTTTGGGGGTCTGGATCTGGATTCCGGGGGTCACCCATGCCCCCCGGATGACAGGCAACACGTGAAAGGAGGAGTGGTCAGAGAGCAGCTACGTGTCCAGATTGGGCTTATCGTGATAAGCCTCGATCTGGCATTACCTTTTTCTCTTCCCTGATCCCAAATTTGTGGTTAGTCTCCGTAACGAATATGGGGTAGGGATAATTCTTGGTGGGGTTAGGGGGAGGAAAAGGAAGACAAGGGAGACTCGGGCCTCACCGAGAGCTGGATAGGTAGAGCTCCTCGAAGCACCGCCCCCCTTTTTCCCTTCTCAATACCTTGAGACGCCGTCCTCACATGGGGCAATTTCACAATTCCAGGACCTTATCTCCAGGAATGGCGTCCCCCTCCTCCACCAAACGGACTCCGGAGTCTCGGAGTCTCGGCCCCGCATCGTCTTGGGGATAATGATATCAGCATGATGCCCCTGACAGCTCTCATTGGAGGAGCGGAAAGTCTGTTCCAGAAGCTGTGGATCGAGGATCGCTCGCCTTGGCGCTAGACGGCCGTTCGAGGTGTGCGTGTGCATAGAACCAAGTGAGTGGGTGGAATTCTGCAAGAATTCCATAGGTGCGAAAGAACCCCCCAAAAAAAAGTCTGGCGTGCTAGTCTGGGATCACGCTTTGTGTAGCCTCCCCGCTGAACACAGAAGCTGGAGCCGAAAGACGAAAATACATTTTCCCCGGATTCCAATATCTCCCCGCACCCGATACTACCTGAAGTATTATCTCACAGGATTACTTCCATCTAAATCCAATGAGTGGCAATCGTGGGTGGGACTGGGGGCGCCTTTCCTGTATTCAGGAATTCTGTCGATCGTATTCAACACCCGGAAACTCGCGCTCGTGTGCCCGGGAGCGTTTGCTCCAGGTTTCAGTGCCCAGGCCAGGACGATTGCAAATCGAGCCCAGGCATGGACACCCATTCCATGTTGCCTCCAGCTGACGACGTCATGGCGGTCGCAAGGGGGCTTTGCTGATGTGTCCAGACCAAGATCGATGCGAGAACGAGTGATTCTGGAGCGGGCGGTGCCCAAGCTTGCTCCGAGCTGAAATGAGCTGAATCCGGCTTATCTTGTGGAATTTCTTTTTATATTTTATTTTTACTACATGACTTTATTAAAAAAAAAATTTATTGTTCATGCAGGGTTGATCTGGAGGGGCGTGGCGAAGCGAATGACTGCTCATCACGTAGGCGAAACAGTACCACTTGACTAAAAATGGAGGACCTTGGTCGGTGAGTGGTGGTGGTGGAGGACCGGGGGTCAGGGAAGAAGTGACAGAAATCCGATGATCGCTCTGGTTCATGGATTGTGATTTGGCTTAAATGTCCCCATTTTGCCCGAGTTTTTGCTCACTTTTGCTTAATTTCGCTTGATCTTGCAGATTGGGGCGTATGGTGGTAGGCGATGTTTATCCGCTGCACCCGGGTAGAAAGTCAAGTCTGAAATTTGGTTTCCCCGGATGGCGTGATCAAATGGGGTGCGCAATTTCTATCACCTTCGACATCAGCGATGAGCGATGTCGGACACGATAGATTCATCCGAGACGATCTTACCAGTCCACCGTGTCGAGTTATGCAAGGATACGAATACTACAATATGGAGATTGCGGGGTAGTGCTATCTTGGAGTCACCAAAGTTGGGAATGACGATCAATGGGGACACCCTTTCAAACCTTGACGATCTCGGCGGGTATACAAGGAATAGCCTGATTAATATGAGAAAAGCCCTAGTCGGCAATGGAAGACAATATTCATCCCCCCCACGCCCTGCAATAGTAGGTGGATAGCGGTGTCGATCAATGCGATCGCGGGGCGGATCTCTGAAAAATCTCTGCAGGGGAAGGGGAAAAAAAGGAAAGAAAGGCGAGTAAGACGAGGCGACGGAAGCCAGCTTCCGCTGAAACCACCATACCTATTTAAGCGATGAGAAAGGTAGCCAACGATCAGTTTCATAGAGCCGTTTCATCAACTCGGCAAAATGCGGGTAATTACTGGAAGCGGACGTAATGATGGGGATGTTTCCCCCCTGCAGATTGAGGCGCCGAATCCGGAATTTCTCCAGGGTGTTGCGCCATTCCCCGTGGAGAGAGGGCAGTGTCCGCGTCCGCCTCCGGCACGGAATCCGCACGGTGGAGACCTCTCTCGGCCTAAAGTACCCCGGCATTCAACACCGGCTCTCCCATCTTGAACCCTTATCGCCCGGAAAAAGTAATTCCTAGGCTAATGTTAAGTCGTAATCTGGCGGGGATGGGGGTGTTTCTCCAGACCCACGGGCTCGACCGAATTGCACCCTAGAGCGAGAGAATCAGAGAAAACCAGAGAGAGAGAGAGAGAGAGAGAGAGCAAGACAGGGAGCAGAAGAAACACAGAGTCGAGACACACCCGCTCATCAGCTCATCTAAGACCTCGATGACAGCCTAGTTGCTGTAGGCAGTTTTCAGTCTTACAAACTTAAGATCTACCACTAATGGGTGGCCCCGGCTTTACTGGATGCAGGTTGCCCTGGATCTCGAACTGGGACCGATCAAGGGCGATCGGCGTCAAAAGGGTCAAGCCAGTCAGACCATCGGTAGCCATCACATGGACCTTGTCTGAGTGGACGGATAAACAAGAGGGAATATGCCCGACGCGTATTTTTCTTTATCCTGATGGCTTAGGGGGGCTACTGGGTGGCTTGGGGCTAAACCTCCACGGGGTCCCCGAATTTAGACCGTCATCACGGCTGTCTTTCCGGGGGCATGAACCTGTGCCACAACACTTATCATCCCTGGCCATGCATCGTCGCTCGCGAGCATAGTCACGATTGGCTGGGGTCGCGCCTATCAGTCCATCGAAACACGGTCTTGAGCTCTGATATTTCAGTCCTCCGTCGAGAATCCGGGGTATTGTCCACCCTCGCTATCAGTGATCCTGGTTTGTGCCGCGCCCATGGTCGAACAATTCCAAGGCAACCCGGCGCATTTTCGTGCGATCTCACCTGAACGAACGGGGCTCATGACTCCATCATGCTCAGATCAGTTTATCATGTGTCGACATCATCGATGATTTGACTCTGGCGTCACCGGGGGATGACCCTGGGGTAGGACATAGGGAGATAACCTTTCGCTCATGACTGGCTCATGCCATCATGGTTTATCATGCATTTGGGGGGGAGATAAGGAAAACACCCCCAGCTTTCTCCAGATGCGCGATAGCCGGATGTGTGAGAGTGGTCAAACAATGTCCACGCACCGAAAGTCACGCCACACGGGGTTCTTCAAGAAACTATGAGATAATCAGAGAGGCCCTGCGTAGCGTCGGAACTAGCCCTGATCCCCACCTCGGGAGTACGTAACCCTCCTGTCAACCCTCGGGGGAAAATCATGCCATGATTGATGTCAAAATGTACCTAATGATCTCCGTAGAGTAGAGAGAAAGGAATACTCGCAATGATTGGACTTCAAAAAGGAATGCTGTCAAGAAAACTTGTGTAGGAGAGTTCGGAGATCCTCCATGGCTGCAACAGGCAAGTCGATCTACCGCACGTTGTCCATTTTTTTTTTTTTTCCATCGTTTTCCTTTCTCAGAGTTTTTTTTTTTTATTTCATTTTCCCATTTCCCATTTCGCCCCCCCGGTCCCCTTCTCCCCCACACCGTAGTCCAACCTTGTTACGATCCGATAAGTCTTTTTTGGGATTTTTTCTTTTTCCCTTTTTAATTTTTTTTTTCCCTATTTCCTATTTTTTTTTTTTTTGACTGATTTTCTGACTTTTTCCCCCCCCCCAGTGTCCGATCCCGAAGCACCCCCTGCTCCCCGATTTCTCCCTTCCTCCATTTTTCCCCTCCATTCCTTATACATCTTTCCACACCCCCCCCCTTCCCTTTTTCTTTTATCATCTCCTGCTCCCCAGATCGTCATCTCCAGATTCTTCTTTCCCCTCCCTTGTGTTCCTCGCATACCAAACATTACCACCACCACCACCCCCACACTCCATTTTTATACACCTGTGATAGGATCACAGGGCCATAGATCGTCTCTCACACAACCCTCGGGTGCAGATCAATCGGGTCCTTTTTAAAGCTCTGGACCCCCCTTGTGAAGACTCCCTCGGCTCTCAATTCCCTTTTGATTCTCGCGGCCATCAATCCGGTCTCGTCACTTTTGGAAATATTCACATGCCACCCCCGGTTTCGTCAGTGGGTTTCTCCAATCTACTGAACCCTCAAGAAGCAGCGAATCCTTCCTCCCCTAGTTCGGGAGATTCTTCTTCGATGGCATCTTCTGTCAGCTTGCTACCGCCTCTCATGAAGGGTGCTCGTCCTGCGAATGAGGAGGTCCGCCAAGACCTACCCCGGCCCTACAAGTGTCCTCTTTGCGACCGTGCTTTCCACCGCCTGGAGCACCAAACTCGTCACATCCGGACGCACACGGGCGAGAAGCCTCACGCCTGCCAGTTCCCTGGCTGTACGAAGCGCTTCAGCCGCTCTGACGAGCTCACTCGCCATTCGCGCATCCACAACAACCCTAACTCGCGCCGCAGCAACAAAGCCCAGCACCTCGCGGCCGCTGCCGCGGCCGCTGCCGGCCAGGATGCCGCGATGGCTAGTGCCGCCAACATGATGCCTCCGCCGAGCAAGCCTATCACTCGCTCTGCGCCGGTTTCACAGGTTGGATCTCCGGACGTCTCGCCACCACACTCCTTCTCCAATTACGCGAATCACATGCGCTCAAATTTGGGCCCTTACTCGCGCACTACCGAGCGCGCTTCGTCTGGTATGGATATCAATCTACTGGCCACCGCTGCGTCGCAGGTCGAGCGCGATGACCACATGGGCTTCCACGGATCGCGCCACATGTTTGGCTCTCGTCATGGCACCGGTCGTGGTCTGCCTTCTCTGTCTGCCTACGCCATCTCTCAGAACATGACTCGCTCGCATTCCAACGAAGACGATGATGCATATGGTGGTCACCGCGTGAAGCGTTCGCGCCCTAATTCTCCCAACTCCACCGCGCCTTCATCTCCTACCTTTTCGCACGACTCGCTTTCTCCTACTCCTGATCACACTCCTCTGGCAACACCTGCCCACTCTCCTCGTCTGCGCCCTTTGGGAGCCAACGAGCTGCACCTTCCTTCGATCCGTCACCTGACCCTCCAACACACTCCCGCTCTGGCCCCCATGGAGCCCCAACCCGAAGGTCCTAATTACTACAGCCCGGGTCAAGGCCACATGGGCCCAAGTATCACAGACATCATGTCCAAGCCCGACGGCACGCAACGCAAGCTTCCCGTGCCTCAGGTTCCCAAGGTTGCGGTGCAGGACATGCTCAACCCGACAGGCGGCTTCGCGTCCATGTCATCGTCAACCAGCAATTCCGTTGCGGGCGGTGACTTGGCCGACCGCTTCTAATCTTGTTTTCCTCTTGTTCTGTCATGCGCGCCACGAAACGATATAGACTTTGTGCATTTTATAGGATTGCAGGCATCATCGGTGTCGATTTGGATGGATTGTTTTCTTTTTTTTTCTGCTTCATTTTTCTCTCTTCTTATCTTACAGTTGGCGTCTCCATGATATAGATGGGATGGGATTTTTCTTGTGCGGCTGTTTTCTTTCTCAAGGGTTCTACCCTCCTTCAAGTCCAAAATTTTTCCTCAGTCGACCTGACTACTTTTCTTTGCGTTGATTCTCCTCTCCCAGGCCTGTGGTCTGTTCTACTTCTGGCCACCCTGTTCTATTCTCTTCTCTAATTGCTACCCTGCTCTGCATGGGAAAAAAAAATGAGAACTATCAACTCATATGCATCTGTCGCATCCAAAATTTGTAGTCCTAACGTGGTCAGCGTGGTTGTTTCATCTCTACGCTACCTCGCATGGTTGACACCTCTCTCCCACAGATCTGTCGGGAAAAGGATACGCGACTTAACGGCATGCAGATCTACAGTACACACAATCTAGACCAGTTCTGAGTATTTGATTCACAGAATAAAGCACCATTCAAGTCGAGTCTACAAATGATAGTCCCAACGATACTGCTGCACAGCGCAAAAGTTAGCCCGCCGCCCCCGCTCCCCCTCCATGCTTAGCGCAGAAAATCCATCAGGTACACAACGTTTTGAACTTTTATTTCCAACGTGTGTGTGCGGTATCTATCATGGACCACTAGTCCGTGCAGAACTGTATTGTGTCTATCAACGTTTGTCAAATGTACCCACCTATGCAGAATCGGGCTGCGCCGGCACCTAAAATGTCATGCATGCTGACTTCACGAAAGGTACATCAGGTACATCCGACAATTGTACCCTTGATAGCCCCGGAGCCAACCAGAAGAAGTAGAGTGGGAAAGAAATAGTTTCCCACAAAGGTACTGATCTAGCCTGGACTTCTTTCTCGAACCATATCAAGCCGGTACGTCCTCATGGAAGATCTTTGACCAGCCCGAATCAAACCGAAATCATTCCATGCTCGTGCGCCGGTGACAAAACACCCTCTAACGTGATCAAGGGTATCTCTATTTCCCCGCCAGTCCCGTGCGGAGCATGTCGGAGCCTACGAGCCCCAAGAGCCGTCAGATCCGCCCCCGATCAGCTCGAAGCACCTCGCCGTTCTCCGCCCTGCGAGCACCTTCTCCATGAGTGGAAGTGCGCAAACAAAAGCGCACGGCGTGGTTGTCAGCGCTATGACAGTTTCCTCGCCCACGCCACCGGGCCTATCAAGCGGGTCTTCGTCGCCTTCCATCTCATCGGTGGATACCGCTGAAGGCCGTGTTGAGATGGATGGTTTAGCGCCTGTTATTACTTCCCGAGGACCGGTTGGATCGCGAGCTGAAGATTCGTCTTCGTCTTCGTCGTGGAATACTGCCGCGCAGGCTCTTGATGGTGTCAATGGGCACGGTCGAATGTATGTGTGTCTTTTTCACTTGCTGGATTGTCATGATTCCTTCGACGATGAAAGCGAGTGGCGCACGCATGTACTCAGTCACTTCCGCACTCACCCGCCACCGTCGACGGCGCGGTGCCCGCTGTGTCCAGATACGAACTTTGTGGATGGGGACGCAGAGTCGATGACGCCTGTGGAGAGAGTGCTCGAGGATCGATCGAGAGATCACGAGCGTACTTCGATGGATGATACCGAAGACCCTCCGGCTTGGGACCGCATGCTCGACCACGTCGCGGTGGAACACTATCAGCATGGACAGACGCTGGCGGGTAGCAGGCCGGATTTTGAACTGATGCGGTACCTATATGGCCGACGGATCATCTCTGATGCTCAGTTTAAGGCTATGCAACTTGCCCCGGCGCCGTCGAGCCCAGCATATCATCGTTCGCAGGATGGTGTGCGCGCTAGTATCGGGTCATCGGACGAGCCATACTGCGCACCGTATAGTCGTAGGAGAGAAGAGAGGATCAGAGGGCAGCAGAGAGGGGTTTGCCTTGTTTGACATGTTGGATGTGTTAGATTTGCGTTTTGATGGATTTGATTATTTGGGTCCCTTTTCTCTTGGCTTTGGTACAGATATCCCCTCTTTCTATGTGTTCTCCAATGTACATTTTTTGATTTTGTATCTGCTGCACTCTGTATTATCCGTTCAGGATTAGATTAGCTGGTCTTTTCGCGGGACTGCTTGAGAATGAGATTGTATGAAAAGTGCCTTGAGGCTGTCCTTAATTCAGTAAACTTGTTGATCATCTGTCTTTCAACGCTGTTGCTACCTTCCGGCGTATAAATGGAGAATTCAGTGGATTGTGTTGTTCAGTGAGACGTATGTTAAGAGACGATGGATCAAGCTGAATCATCGGGACGTCGCTAGGGGCGGTGAAGCTGGTGGAGAGCAAATGTGATAGACCGCATCCGAAACCTAGATAGTTCAGTGAGTGTTCAGGAAGCAATTGTCTTTTGATCCGTGGAATTTATTGATAATTGGTTCTTTGTGCCTCATGGGTCTGTCTATCGCAAACCTCAAACAAGTATGACGTAGATCCACGGTTCGGAGGTTCTATGGGAGCTCGTTATGAATCACATACTGCAGGCTCATGACATTGTCTACGGAATCAATGTAAATGAATACAAGTAGGTTTATGTTCTTGAAAGATAGGGATTGGTAGATGTAGATGGCACCCTAATAAATATGGAGGCAATCGTAGAAGATGTGGTCTGCTAGAGGAATCAGTAATTGCAAGGCAGACTGAAAATCAAGAAGACAACCAAATACAGTACAGCCAAAGTCGAAGATCAGAGTCTAAGTCTCATCTCCTCCCAATATCACTACCCTCATGACATGCATGCGGATCTTGTACCTTTTCGAGTTCTCTCGCTCAGTTTGCGAGCCATTCAACTACTCACATTGTCTGACCCCGTTCCATTTCCAATCATCTCCCACTTCATATTTTTGGTGTTTGACTCTGAGTTCATCAAATGACACTCATTATGACTTCCCAAGGCAACAAGACACACGACTTCACCCGAGACGCAGCAAACGCAGTCCGGGTATTTCGAAGAACGTTTCCTGAATTTCTCGCGTCCTTTGAAGCCCTTCTTGACCCACTGATTCGCTTTTTCGTTCATACATTCCGATTGAACATAAGTCCTAATCTGCTTCCAATAACAGCACACCTCGAAACACCAAGCCAACAATACTTGCGCTGCTCAATCGTCAGCAAGCTCATGGCTGATTTCAATCCCTCAGGACCATTTCAATTTGATCGCGACTACGACCATGACATCTTCACCTTTGTCGTCTACTGGTACCTCAGGGATACATGGGTCGCTGGTATTCGCGAGCAAATCGCAAGGCACGCACCACGGACAGACCTGAGCTCTTTCGCCGGTTTCTCCTACTTCCCAAAGCCTGTTCTAAAAGAGCTTCGTCCTAGTCTCTTCATTTACAACCCAAACCTTCCAGACCTGGGAGATGTCGATGCTGAACGCAATGGACTATATTATGTGGGTAGGCGCGAATGGATTGACGGACAGGATGCCACTGACAGCAATATGTGCGGTGCGAATAAATCTGGACACGAAGGCAGATCCGGGAGACTCAATACCCAATGTAACGTTATTGAAGCCGAGCAATGCAAATAGCGGCTTCAAACTCTCTACCTTTGCAGCTGATGGAAGTATCCAGGAAGTGCGGGTTGCGTGGCATGCAGTTTGCAGCTATTTGGCTTGACTGCTTTTCGAATTGACCTATCCTTAGGGTTATATCGAGTCAATAAAAAAGAGAAGAAAAGAAAATAGAAACGAAATTACAGTCTTGCATCTAAATTACACTCAACGTTCTCAATTAATTTTACTCTTGCAGTAGGTGCAACAATGTTAGGTTTCCAGACGTAGAACCAGGTGCAAACACGACAAACCCACCCCACCGCCCCGTGATAATCGTCTCCGGCGACTTCAGTTTCGCGCTGCCCGGGCACTCTTCTTAATCCCGGTGCAGCTTCCATTATAATGCGAAAGAGCTGTTCCTGATTTGAGCCTCGCAAATTCCAAATCCAACTTCTCTCTGCCGAAGTTCACGCCTACCCCGTTTTTCAGACAACCCCACCTCCGCCATCGACATGGAGCGATTGTCGCTCAACGACAGCCCTGCCAATGCGCAGGCGCGCAACTCCCAGCAGTTCTCCCAACAGACTCCCCTTGGTCCTGCGGGCCAGAACCAGCCAACCTCTGGCCCGCCTCAGCTCCCCCCGCAGATGTTCACGACTGCCGCACAACTACTTGATTTGACGGATAGTACGTGACCTCGCAACGCATTGAGAGACCAGGAAGAATCATTTGCTGACATGGGAACTGGTCTTTTCTTGTAGAGAAGCTAGTGCTTGTTTTGCGCGATGGAAGGAAATTGATCGGTGTCCTGCGAAGCTGGGACCAGTTCGGTATGAGTGTCGCATCGCCCTTCGCTGAAGCCCTGTCTTACCAGACTCTCTTGTCACTTCACAGCAAACCTTTTCTTCCAGGATACCATTGAGCGTATCTATGCTGGAAACCTCTACGCTGATGTCCCGCGAGGCGTCTTCCTCGTGCGTGGCGAGAATGTCCTCTTGCTCGGTGAAGTGGTATGTTTTTCGGAACAGCTCCATCCTCTGATACATCGAGCACAATGCTAATGTCAGATGACAGGATTTGGATCGCGAAGATGAAATCCCTACTACGATAACCAAGGCTCCCTTCGAAGAAGTCTTCGCGCTAAAGAAGAAGGAAGACAGCCAGCGCAAAATGGGTGATAAGAAGCGGTACAAGGAGCTGTCCGCTCTTGGATTCGAGCCTGAGCACAGTGGTGAGATCCTGTTCTAGGAGCTCTCTTAACGCTGTTACTTGTGCGGCTGTTGTCTTCACCCCGAAGGCCCGAGATCTTCCACGATGCATTCTGTGGAAAAACATTGGAGGTTTCGCTATTCGGGATGAAGCCTGACCTCACGGGCCTGCACAGATTGACTTGTACACTGTCCGACAGCGGTGACGAGTTGAATATATCTTGCAATGGACTGCTCCTATTTGCATCAGGCCTTCAAGGTTCTCACGAACTGTGAAAGTGAGATTATACAAGCGATCTGTGAAGGAAAGGCCCAAGGATGACTCTAAGGCCAACTTCCTCTAGTCCGAAGCTGAATCGCCTTATCTCTGTCGTCTTTCTGCATGCCGCCTACTGCTAATGCGCAGAATGGCCATTCTCATACCCAACGGGGTCCATAGTCCCTTTTTTTTTTGGCCTTGTTCAGTAGTAAAAAATTCACGAATTGATGGTTCCATGAATTTTTCTCGATTATAATCTCTCACAAGTTCCTATTTCCTCCAGAGTAGAAGCGGGTCTGACTGACAGTGGAGAGGTGGTAGTTGCTTATCGATAACCGCGCCAAGAACCCGCTGTACCTTTTTTTTTCTCGTCGATTTTTCTCCATCACCGCCAGAACAGCATCCCCGCACGCTTTCTGTCCTTCTCCTCCTGTCGTCCACGATCATCATGGCGACCCTGGCGGAGAAGCTCGAGAAGATCAAGTCTCCTAAGCTGCAGAATCAGCACCATGTATGTGTGATGCCACGCTGATCTCCAGAAATTTACTGACCCGATTGTAGACCGCCGTGGTGCTCTCTGCAGTGGAGGACACTCTTCGCGACCAAAAGGCAGACTTTTCCCCCACCGCATATTTCGCTGCGCTCCTTGCGCTCCTTTCCCAGTCTCTGTCCGCCGACCAAGGAATCGTTAACAAGGACTTGGCGACATCCGTTGTCTATCTGCTCGACATCACCACCGGTTACGTTCCTGCTCCGATTCTTCGCTCCAAATTCTCTCAGATCCTCACAGGTCTCGCGCCTGCTCTTTCATTGCCCGAGGTCGAGGCTCCACTCCTGCGACCGTCAATTGGCTGTCTCGAGTCGCTTCTCATTGCTCAGGATGCCGCTGCATGGAATCTGCCTCACACTCAGATCGGTCCCCGTCGGGCGACCGCGGGTCTGCTAAGCCTTTCAGTTGACCACCGACCTAAGGTCCGCAAGCGCGCTCAGGATGCGCTGGTCAAGGTTCTCAAGACTCCCCCGCCCAGTCCCTCTTTAGATCACCCTGCTGCGGATATGTGCGCTGAGTCTGCGATGAAGACGCTTGGCGATAGCATCGCGACTGCACTGAAGCAGAAGAAGGGCAAGCACGATGCACACAAGGATAACCACGAACCTCTTATTATCCACTCGCTTCAGCTGGTTAAGACCATTGCCACGGCCTCGGGCGGTTGGCCTAGCAAGAAAATTGAATCGCTCTGTGAGCTGCTCATGAATGCCTCTCGCTCGACGAATGAGTACATCACTATGGGTGCGTTCGAGGTCTTCGAGGTCATTTTCGAGGGTATGGCAGACGAGTTCTCGTCCTCGAAGCTTCCCCGTCTTTTGGAGGCCATTTCCGAGCTTAAGCCTGCACAGAATGACTCTCAACTTCTTCCTCCGTGGATCGCTGTTTTGTCCCGTGGGTACGATGTGTCCGCTCAAATTAGCCCCGAGGACACCTTTGAGAAGCTTCCTGAGCTTTTCCAGCTCATCTCTGGATTCTTGGCTTCGCCCTCGCACAACATCCGCGTGTCGGCGTCCGAGTGTTTGATCTCTTTCCTGCATAACTGTATCCCCAACAGTGTTATCGTGGACCCTTCTGTCTACGATGAGAAGACTCTGGAGAAATTGGCCAAGGCCGCTGCTGATCTTCTGTCTGTCAAGTATCAGGCTGCCTGGATGGAGGTTTTCAATGTCTGCTCTGCTATGTTCGATTGCTTCAAGTGGCGCTCCAGCCCCTTCCTCACAAACCTTGTTTCAACTGTTGGTGAGCTCCGCAGCAATGAATCCTTCCACGGAAAGAAGGAGGCCGATGGCGTTCTCAGCAGCGCTATTGAGGCCATGGGTCCCGCCGCCGTGCTCGAGATCTTGCCCCTGAACATCATTGAGCAGAAGAACGGCCAGCCTGGTCGTGTCTGGTTGCTGCCTATTCTCCGTGACTCGGTCACGAATACAGACTTGCGTCACTTCCGCTCAGAGTTCGTGCCGCTGAGTGAGGCCCTTTACCAGAAGATGGTTGATTTCCGCAGTGCCGAGAAGCACGTTGAGATGAAGATCTTCGAAACTCTTGTCCAGCAAACCTGGGGTATTCTTCCCGGATACTGTGAACTGCCTCTCGACTTGATCGAGGCGTTTGACCAGAGCTTTGCCGAGCTCCTTTCCAACGTCCTCTATAAGCAGGCTGAGCTGCGCGTTGACATCTGTCGCGCTCTGCAAAACCTTGTTGAGTCCAACCAGGCTATCCTGGAGGTCGAGAGCGAGGTAGAGGATTTGATCCTGCAGCGCCGTATCACTAAGGCTGCTGCCACCAAGAACATTGCCCACTTGGCTGGCTTTGCCAGCAACCTGTTGGCTGTGCTGTTCAACGTTTACAGCCAGACCCTTCCCCACCACCGTGGATATATTCTTCAGTGTATTAATTCCTATTTGAGCATCACCCCCGAGGCAGAACTCAATGAGACTTTCTTTCGTGTCACAGCCATGCTCGAATCCTCGCTGGCGGAGGAGCAGCAGCAAGAGGCACCCAAGCAGGACCAGGTCAACAAAATGCCCCCTACTTCACACACTTTGATTGACCTGGTTATTGCCATGTCTATCTACCTGCCGCGTACCAGCTTCAGTGGTCTCTTCGCTATGGCCGCCGCTATTCTCAACGGCACTTCTCCCAACCCCGATCAGCAGCTCATCAAGAAGGCTTACAAGCTCATCCCCCGTCTTGCTTCAACTGAGACTGGTAGTGCTGCTCTGCAAGAGCGCAGTGGTGAGCTGCAGGCTCTGATGCTGGCCACATCTGACAAAACTCCCGCATCTGGTCGCCGTGACCGCATGCTCGCCATTCACGAGCTGATCACCCATCTGCCCACCTCCGAGCTTCACTTCATCCCGGCTATCCTATCCGAGGTTGTCCTGGGATGCAAGGAAAGCAACGAAAAGGCCCGTACCGCCGCTTTCGATCTGCTGATCCACCTCGCCCACCGCACCACCGACCCCGAGCGTAACCCCGAGGGTACTGTGATTCGCAACTCACTGGTGCCTCATATGCCTGACGACTCACCTGACGCCCCTGCTACCATTGAGGAATTCTTCACCATGGTGTCTGCCGGTTTGGCTGGCTCCTCTCCCCACATGGTCGCTGCGTCCGTCACTGCCCTGTCCCGTCTCTTTTTCGAATTCCACACTCAGCTTCGACCCGAGGTGCTGTCTGACCTTGTGGCTACCGTCGAGCTCTTCCTTACCAGCAACAACCGCGAGATCGTCCGGTCCGTCCTTGGTTTCGTCAAGGTTGCCGTTGTTGTTCTTCCTGATGAGGCCCTGCGGCCCCGTCTCAATGCCCTTGTCCCCAACCTCATGGCTTGGAACAAGGAGCATAAGGGTCGTCTTCGCAGCAAGGTCAAGGGTATCATCGATCGTCTGGTTCGCCGCTTCGGTGCTCCTCTCATGGAGAGCCTGGTCGGTGAAGATGACCGTAAGCTGGTGGTAAATATTCGCAAGCAGCGTGAGCGTAACAAGCGCAAGAAGAAGGAGGGCGCTGAGGATGACGATGAGGAAGATGAGAAGCCTGCCCAGCAGCAATCCGGCGGCAACGCCTTTGACAAAGCCGTCTACGGCTCTGACTCTGAGGATTCAGACGACGGGTCTGACGATGGCGCCAGCGACGTCGACGTCGATGAGACCGCTCGCATCCGGGGCAAGGGTGCCGGTGGCAGGAACAAGGGTCACAGCACCCAGTACATCCGCGAGACGTCTCCTGACGACAATCCGCTGGATCTGCTGGCCCCCGACGCTCTCGCTAACATCTCTACAACCAAGCCTAGCCTACGCTTCCTGAACACCGGCCCCGGCTCGAAGAAGAAGCGCAATGCTAAGTTCGACGCTGATGGTCGTCTGCTTCTCGGCGACGACGATGCTGCCGAAGATGTTGAGATGGGCGGTGCCCAGGCTGGCGGTGTCAATGCCTACCTCGAGGCTGTCAGTGGACCTGATGCTGTCCGCCGCGGTCAGAAGGGTAAGGTCAAGATGGGTCAAGCCAAACGTGGCAGTGATGCCATGGACCTCGACGAAGATGATGAAGGCGCTATCAAGGAGAGCATTCAGGGTCGTCGTGGTCTGGGTGCTCCCAAGACTCACGGCTCCCCTGGTGGAGGCCGTATCGAAAAGCGCCGTACTCCCTTCAAGGGTAAGGGAGGTGGCATGAAGGGCGATGGTGCCCGCGGACGTGGCGGCTTTGGTGGCCGTGGCGGTGGCCGCGGTGGTGATCGCGGTGGTCGTGGCGGTTTCGGAGCACGCGGCGGACGCGGAGGCTTCGGTGATCGTGGCGGCGGCTTCGGTGGCCGTGGTGGTGGACGTGGAGGATTCGGTGATCGTGGTGGCCGCGGTGGTTCCGGTGGCCGTGGCCGCGGAAGCCGGTAAATGCAAGTCCAATCTCCAGTATCTTCACTTCTTTATTCAAGAAGGCTGGAGAGACTGTTTTCACGCATCCAAGGCTCTGGCATACGTTCTTTTTGGTTTAGGAACTTTTCGAATAATACCCCCTTGGCGCTTCCATTTGGGGGTTGACTGATATTCGCAGGTCGTGGGCTTGTCTTGTCATGATTTGATTACGAGCAAAAGTTTGTTAAGGCATCTGCACATAGAAATTTGATCTTTTTCTGCACTCGAAAGTATTTCTCCATTCTTTCGCCATCACCTAAATTCGTCTTCTCTCGGTTGTTGAAAGTCAATCCGCGGTCTTCACCTGCGGAGATCTAGCCTGCCATAGCAATGTATGAAACTAGTTTGTCCCTGTTGGTGCTGCGGAGCAGAGTCGGTGAAAGCTTGTAATTTGCTGAAGCCCACGGTGGATTAGTCGTTAATGTGCAGCCCAAGTGCGGTGATTCTATACTAAGGGAAACTTCAGCCTTCAGACCTCTTTGGACCAGATTACGGACGACTTATGAACCGCGGATTCCCGTCGAAAAATCCTTCTTTTCGTATGTGGTCAGCGCTCGCGGGGTATTGCGGGCTTACAAAAATCCTAAGAAGCTTACAGGAACATTATAATGAAAAAAGCATCATCCGGGTATCAAATTTGCGCGCAAAAATGCACAGCATACATACAAGTACAGTTGATGCAAGTCTCTCCGAATCCCAAGACGAATCACCATCCCAGTCATCAAAGACAAGCACCACCCAACAGGACCAGCAAATGAACATATAGAAAAGCCTCCATAGATAAATCACATAGGAGGTGGAAGGCAAAAAAAAGGAGAATAGTGAATGCATCCGCTTTCGACACTAAAGACAAAAACCGATTCCTGACTCCGGGTGCATCACACGATGCAAGTGTATAATCATAGCGTGCAAGAGGTTGACGTGATAGAGATATTGGCAAATGAAGTGATGAGGTTGTCGTGGTCGTGTCGTATATTTCTCTGCTGAATACAGGTCAAAAAAGGGTGATCCGTGATTGGACCTGTTCATGTCCCCGTGGGGAAGGACGTGGGGGCTTTGATCATGACTTTCGGGCTTTGCCCAGCCATGTCCGCCACCATTTGCAAACTCCCAGGACTGCTGTGCGGCCGTCGTCTTTGCGCTCTGTGCCGTCTGGATTGCCCATCACCATGGAGAAGACCCAGAAGAAAGCGGCTGTCCAGGCGAAGAGGAGGATTGCAATACTCAAGAATGGCGAGAGAATCAAGACGCCTATTGAGGTACTGACTCGATAGTATCGAGTCGGTTCAGCCAGCATCGATGGCTGGTCTGAGTGGGTTTCAGAGCGTATCCATTGGGTTGAAGAGGACCGGTCTGATGTTGGTGGACGCATGCAAACAAGCCGTTCATGGATGTGGAGGGTTGGCGAGAGAAGGTCGCAGACTTGTGCTTCGAAAGAGGTATTGCGGAGGTAGGGTGATAGGGAGCAGATTCGCAGAGGTGAGGAGAAGACGGCGAATATTAGGGCACAGCAGGTATAAAGACAAGCGGCGAAGGAGAAGATTGGGACAGGGACCGAGAGCCGGAACTACAAGCATTGTCAGACCTAGGGTATCCTTGCAAGATGTAGAAGAGAAAACTTACCAGCATGAGCAGCGCGTCCTGGCCCTTATCAACCGGGTTATCGTCGGGAACACCTCGCTTTTGCGCGCGCGGAGAGCTCAACTGCTCGGCTGACATTAAGGATGGTTGGTCGGCCCAGCTGCCTCGTTCTTCTTTATGAGCGGCCCCAGATCTGGAGACAAGAATGCGGGACACCTGCGAGCTGTCGTCCACACGGGACTGGCGTCGTGATGCCTCCGGGGAGTAGGCGTGGGATCCCCGCGGGCTGGAGGATCGAGGACTGACGTCGAAGCCGGGCGTCCACTCGTCAGAGTTGTGCTGTAGGCCTGGGAGACTCACATCGGGGGACCCTGACAAGTGACGAGGACTAGGGGCTAAGATCGAAGCGGGTACCGCGCCGAGGGAGTCCTGAGCCTGTTTATAGCCAGGAGTATATGACATCTCCGGTGGCCGCATGGCGAGTCGGAGGAGTAAGAGGAGATGGCGAGAGCCGGTGAAAGGTCGTACAGGCGCACAGAAGGCGACTAGGAGTCTATAGGGCTCGCCGCATGGTTTTCCCCGGACACGATCTGGGGGTCATAGGGGGGGATGGTTCGTAGGGGGTGACCGAGGGTGTATTTCCGCCTGGCCGAGACAGAGAGGAGGAAACCCAGGGCGGAAAGGGAATTTTATAAGAGAATCGCACGGCGGAAAGGCCAGGGAAGGCCATGGCAGCGGAAGAGGGCATCTCCTACTGTTTGCAGGTGCTCTTGCCAAGACGCCCAGATGCCAAGGTCTCGGCGTCGAGGGTCGCTGCCGTGCATCTTTTACCTCACCGTAAGCTGTTATCACCCTGTGCTAACATTGCAGCCCTTTCCTAGCCCGCCTGCATGGTTCTCCAAGCCGACCGTCCATCGTCGCGTCCACGTTAGACAGAGGCCTGTCCCACGCTGCGCATTCGCTGTTTTACCAATCGCCAAGATGCCAAGAATCCGCGTGAGCCGTGATTGAAATTGCGTCGTTTGATTGGTTCACTGATGCCAGAGCGGGTCTTGGCGATGATGTGCAATGCACATCCAATGGTACTTTCTCGCACTTGTTTTGAATCATATCATCAGTATAGGACAAAATCCAGACGGTGTGTACATTTCATCTCCACATCACCAAAATCTCTGCTCATGTCTGCTCATTTTATCCCGCTTCATTGGCTTCCTATCGCCCTGATCAGCCTCGGTGTGTCGCGCCGAGCCATGCCCAGACGCCGAGACACAGGCATCCATGTGTCTTTGGAGAAGAAAAAAACCTCACCTCTCTGGAGAAGCCCAATATCTATTATGTAAATCTCCACTAGTTGACGCCTAGTTGAGATACGCTGCAGAGCTTTATTGCAGATAGAAGGTTGCCAATACTAGGCGGTCCAATGCGGTCTCACATGGAATAGCATCTTGTAATCCTCCCATATCGGTGTCCGTCTTGGCTTCCTCCTCTCATTCCGCCTGCCGAGGTGTTTCACGCTCTTTGCGAATCAGATGTCCTCTCGCCGGCTCAGCCTCCTTCCTGTGGTCTCGCCCTCCAGAGATCATGCCTTGGCCTGGGTGTGTTGGGTGTCTAGGCGCCTATCACTCCGGCCAATTTTCCCGCGAGGCGCGCTTGGCTGAGCGGACGAGTGCAAAGTCCGCATGGTCTAGCCCAGACCTTCCCGCTTGTTCTCTCTATGATATGAGTTTCGAGCTGATTGTTTTGCGCCCAGGATCTGCCATCTGCGGGGTCGACCCAAAATTAAGAGGAGTGCCTTCCGACCGGTCTCATTTGCTTTTCTGGGCCTCGCGTAGGAGTTCTATGATTCGGAGATTGATTGAAAGGATCGTCTGCCGATCAGCTACGGTCACGCAACCACTAATTGTCAAGGTATTGATAAGTCACATTAGGTGTCGTCGTGGCACGCCTCCATGAAGCCCGAGACCTGTGAAGCTTTTTTGTTATTTGAATTGATTATGATGGGCATCGGGAGGCTGTGCTCGTGGACAACCCTGTCGATCGGATGATCACTACATCGGTTTACCATTGTGGGGGCCTCACATTGGTCCCGTCGGAGCCACTTCGGAGATCAAAAGCCTTGGACATGTTGAAAAATGCGTCCCCAAAGCTGTGCGTTGAAATCAATGATGCCTCAGGCCTAGATACGGAAGACATACAGTGCAAACAAAACCCTTCGGTGCGCCAAAAGGCCGTCCACACGCATACTCCGCACCACCATCACCATAGATCAACAAAAGCCGCAGGAGCAATCCGAATGTGACATGGAGATGACAGACCAAGGCTACCGGCTGCATGCAAGGGATCTCTCAAAAACTTTGCGCATGCACACCATCACCTTATCCTTGGATGCAAGATCAAAAACCCCCTGCTTCCTGTCAGACATGCTTACCTTACTTAAATGCGAACCCTGGTGACCCTCCTATAGAGCGGATGAGTGGATGCTGCACATCTATTTCCCAGAAGCAAGCCACTCTGTCACAGTCTCGGGCGGGTGCATGGTTGGTCAGGAAGTTGTATGCGGTTCACATAGAGTGAGACCTTTCAAGAGTCGGTTCTACTGAAAGGGGGGTAACCACGGACACTCGTTCTGCCTCGTTCCAGGGTTGGACGGGCTCTAAATGCCTGGAGAATGTTCGATCGACTTGCCAGGTGCTATCTCTCCTGGAACCCACTGCCAAGAAAACAGTGTGACACCTTTCGCTCTGATCAAAGGAATGTCAACACGTCACAAAAGAATGTCCAGGAGAGTTGGGGGCCGAGCCGCCCTGAATGCTCGGAGCCCACAGAGATTGGTCGCCGGACAGGCTACAAGTAAAAGCATCTGACAAGCAAACTCATAAATTAGAACACAAAATCCTGAAAGGCAAGGGAAATCCGACTTGATGAAGCGAAGATCGTCGCCCCTCCCAGCCGGAGCTAGTGACCACGAGGAACGGCTGGGGCCCGGCATTTGACCTCGCCGTGGAGTACGGAAGCGATGGAAAAAGGGCGAAATGATGGATCCACTTGACATATGTATGATTCTCAGAAGCTGCGTAATTTCTTTTTCTCGGTCTACCTTATGTAGGTCTCAGCCGCACCTCATGGAGAGCAACCCGCTCGATCTGGCGATCAATGTGGAAAAAAGAAGGCGATCTACATCCTCCAGTCCTTCTTCTGTGATTCACATAAATTATGTTTGCGCTTTTCGGTACTATAAATCGATCGCATCCTTTTTCCTCAGCCGCTTCAGGTAAACTATATGGATTTGCAGCGACGAGTGCCGATAAATCACCCGGGCGCGTCAACCAGGCAATCAGCGTCTGACTGAAATCACGTCGAATGCAGTAGATGACATGAACAGATCTCCAGGGCAATATTGGATGTATCAGAAGAACCCCAAGATGAAGGAAGCTAAGGTCCAAGTTTCCGTCTTAAGACAGACCTCATTTAACAATTATAAAAAGAAAAAGAAAAAGGTCAAAATGAAAATCCCGGTCGGAGTCTGCTGCTACTTGCTACTTGTAAAGATATAATGGATCGGATCACTCCGATCCCGCGAAACTGGATTACGTTCTGATGGCTGCAGGAGACACGAAACCACTGGCATTTGAGAGGTGACACAATCGATTGAAAAGCCGACCGGGTGTAACCCTTCCAAGGTGATCTGCCATGCCTGCACGGTACCACTGGCGAGGGTTAGCGCGGGTACACGGGGAGCAGAGGTCATCGAATACTGAAGGCGACTGAGAGGTTGCCGGTCGGTCAATTCTGGGTTCATAAGAACAATGTTCATTGTAGTTGCCTCGAAGATGATCAATGATGATCATCATGTTTCGCTTTGCTTCCTCTCCCCGTGGATGGGGGCTCCGCGTCGAGGTCTGTCAAGTTCTCCCGGTCGCAACTTTCAGGGTACTCCAGTACTTGAAACCGAAAGGAGACTTGATTTTCGACCGAGGTAACTCGTGTCAACGTAAGTAGAGACACGCACTGTATCTGATGGAGATTGTCTCGTTCTTTTTTACTGTGCGAGGGATCGTACATGAACCGTGCCAGACCGGACCGTAATTGCCGGATTGCCGGGGTCAGAACTCGGTGGAACAAGCAACACGATCTCGTCTTGTCTCGGGTCATATCATCTACATCTACTTAAATGGGGAGCAACTGGGCTTGGAGGAGACCGTGCCACCAGGATCTCCGATACCGAATAGATCAGGGTTAGGCCGGTTGCACCGTGATACCCATGGAGGATAGTGCAAAGTCCCGCGACCCGCAGAGATGAGATGATCGTAACGGGCCTGGATCCACAGTGGACTATATGCGCGCGGCTGAGAGAACATTCCCGTATCATATTGTGAGTCGTGCCGGAATCCACTTTGCAGGGATCCGAAAGGAAACACCCCTCTCCCCAAACACGGCACACGTTCAAAATTACCCTAGCGGTCGTGTAACCCCATCTTTGGATTCGTCATTGCCCTGAGCACTCGAGGGCCCGTTTATTGTTTCACACGAACGTAACGGCAGCGGCTCGGCTAGTCAAGCCCACGGACTCTAAGGGGGAAAAACCACAAGTGGAGTTCAGATCCAGAGTTTTGCGCATGTCTGACGACATGAGGACAAGTCATGGAGTCCTGGGAGGAAACCGGTAATTCGGACCAGTGGGGGGCAAAGAAAGTGTGAGAAGCGTAGCGGACTCGGAAAGGGGGCAGTTTGTGTGCATTGTCACATTGGGCTCCACTGGGGCTAGAAAGGTATCCAGATCATCATCTCGCATCCGCTGGCATGCGGCAATGGGCTGTGGCGCTGTGGCTGAAGAGCAGTGAACAGCCGAAAAATTCAAAGTAAAATTCAAATTGGCATTTTTCGCTTATTCTCCTCGACTATTATTTTTCTTGTTTTTTTCTGATGCATTTCTTTTTTTTTTTTTTTTTTTTTTTTTTTCCCAAAATAATAGGGCAAGGAAAAAATAGATCAAACTGTGGAGGGGGACGCTAGACCGGACACGGTAAGTGACTGGATGCGGGATCCAGGCGAATCATGACGGAAGGGGGCCACCGGCGCTAGGTTGATGGCATGTCAGGGAAACCCTGCAGGGCCAGCGAAGTACACTGACTGAAATTGGTAGATAATTAAATTGTGGTATGTTTTTTGTTTTCTTAAAATTATGATCTTATACAGCGGATCGACCGGAGAATATTCAGATATAAAAAAGACCATACGATACCGATGCAAGGGAAGACGTGAGTTGGCGGTGCAGAAATGGCGGAGTGCGTCTCCGGGTAGACGTAGACAGGGGTAGGGCAGACAAAAAGCTCAGGTGCACGGTCCAGCATGCCGGGTCTTAGCTTAGGCCCTTGACCGGGTTAGGCTAAAGTCGGAGTGGCACGGAGAACAGTCGCACTAACGTACCTTAGCAGCGACCACGGGGGAGCCCACCCCGAGGCCCCACCCGGGCGCCACTCGGGCCCGGGGGTGTTTTGTAAGGACATATCTGGATGTGAAGGGCGGAGTAGTATATGTGAAGGCTAGTGGAACATATGACGACCATCGCGCTTACAATTGAGGTACCAATCTCCAACATCGTCTCTCTCTGGCTTCGATGGTGCTCATAAACAGAATAGATACATGGTAATAACCGCCTCCAGATCCGGGACCCGCCACGCTAAACCGGTTTGGATTGTCAGCTTTTTTCGTGTCTGTGGTGACGGTCTTCAGCTGCACAACCACTAGCGTGGCTTGGCGAATTTCACACCTTTCCTGCCAGCCCCTCGACTCTTCTCCCCTTCTCTTTGGGCTTCACCCTTCCCTCTACGACTCATTCCCATCCTTCATCGTCTTTCTCTTTTTTTCTTCTAATTTTTTTTCTCCCCCTTGGCCACCGTGTCCGTCTTCGTGTCCGACATACTACCACTATCTTCCCCACACGCGCCTCTCTTTTCTCCTACTATCTCCTCCCCAGGAGAGGCGCAAATTCCCATCCAATCCCGCCAATCCCATAGTATCCACTATCATTGTCGGGGTCGCGTTTCACACCATCCGTACTGCTTCCGACGAGTTTCAATCGACGGCTAGGACTATTAGTGATCGGTCCCTCGTCGTCTCCGCGTGTCTGGTCGGCTCGGTAGATTGCATCATCGTGTCGCAAACCCGGTTGACCTTGGGTCGCGACACTAATCATCGCGGTTTCTCGTCTTAATACGACGCGTCCTGAAATAATGTCTCATACTCAGCCTTCGCCTACCGCTGGGGTTGGCCCCCACCACATGGCGGCCGCGCATCCCGCTGCGCACGCTCAGGTTAATGGCCATATGCCCGCCATCCCAGCGCAAGCTCAGAAGGGAGTCCCAATGACCACCGCCCAGAAGATTGCCACGTTGAATGAGCAGGTCTGGCTCTCAATCGGTAAGGATGCCACTTTGACATTAATCAGATCGAAATACTGACTGTTCGCCTCAAAGGGAGCTTGACCGAGCTGATGGGAGACCTCGATGGCGCCATGACTTCTTACGAGCAGGCTCTGCGCCACAACCAATGGTCTATCCCCGCTATGAACGCGATCTCCTGCATCCTTCGCACCAAGGAGCTATTCCCCAAAGCGATCGAGTACCTCCAAAATATTCTCAAGCTGGATCCCACCAATGGAGAGACCTGGGGCAGCCTGGGTCACTGCCATCTGATGATGGACAACCTGCAGGAGGCCTACACATCCTATCAGCAGGCCTTGTATCATCTGCGCGACCCGAAAGAACCGAAGTTGTGGTACGGAATCGGAATACTGTATGATCGCTACGGATCTCTCGATCATGCCGAAGAGGCTTTCTCCCAGGTTATGCGCATGGCTCCCGAATTCGAAAAGGCCAATGAAATCTATTTCCGCCTCGGTATCATATACAAGCAGCAGCAAAAGTTCCAGCAGAGTTTGGAATGTTTCAAGTTCATTGTCAACGAGCCCCCTCGTCCCTTGACCGAGGAGGATATTTGGTTCCAGATTGGCCACGTCCACGAGCAGCAGAAGGACTTTGAGTCCGCTCAGGCTGCTTACCGCCGTGTTCTCGACCGGGATCCCAATCACGCCAAGGTACTTCAGCAGCTGGGATGGCTCTACCACCAGCAGAGCAACAGCTACGCCAGCCAGGACAAGGCTATTGAGTTCCTGGAGAAGTCCGTCAGTGCAGGTAAGCTTCTGCGTCAAACCCTCACACAAAAGCTTGATGATCTAACCTTTCTCTCCTCTCCCAGACAACAATGATTCTCAGAGCTGGTATCTTCTCGGTCGCTGTTACATGTCGCAGGCCAAGTACCCCAAGGCCTACGAAGCTTATCAGCAGGCCGTCTACCGGGACGGTCGCAACCCCACATTCTGGTGCTCGATCGGAGTCCTTTACTACCAGATCAACCAGTATCGCGATGCGCTCGATGCCTACTCTCGTGCGATTCGCCTGAACCCTTACATATCCGAAGTTTGGTATGATCTGGGCACTTTGTACGAATCTTGTAACAACCAGATCGCCGACGCTCTCGATGCCTATGGACGCGCAGCGGACCTTGACCCGACCAATGTCCACATCAAGGCTCGTCTGCAGCTGCTCCAGAGTCAATTGTCAGGCTCTGGCCAGCAAGGTAATGCCCCGGCACCTCAGCCGCAGGATGTCCATCCCCAAGCCTACCAGGCACCGGGTGTGGGTGCTCCCCCAGCTCCTCAATGGGGTGCTCCCGCGCCAGTTGGTCCTACTCCCCAGGCACCCGCTCCGCCTCGACAGATCGCAGATTGGAACCGTGGTATCAATGACATCCAGTCGCAGCCGTCGGTTCCACCGGCCAACGGTGTTGAGCCGCGCGACGCCGTCCGCGCTCCTGGCGCTCCTCCGCAAACCAGCCCTCGTCAAGAGCCTGGTCGGCCTTTCCCTGATCCCCGCGGTGGTGCTCCTCCTCGTTCACCCAAGATGGGCGGCCCCGGGGCTTACCCGCCCGCCCACACTTTGCCCCAGCTGGGAAACGCGCCGTCCTCTGGTCATGAACGTGCTTCCAGTAGTAGCTTCGGCCGAGCAGGACCTCTTCCGCCTGCTCCTGGTGGCGCCCCCGCCCCCGCTCCTGCTGGTTCTAACGGCGGCGCGGCTAGCAGTAGCGCTGCTCCTTATCACCGTCCGTTCACTCCTCCCACTGAGATTCGGCCCATCCGCGATGAGCGACCCTCCTCTCCCGGATCGACTTATCCCCACCAACAGTACCACCACGGCCCTAGCGCACCTACTCCGGGTGGTAACTCCACTGGCATCGCTTCGGGCGCCCCTGCACCCGCCGCGGCGGCGGCAGCTGCTGAGGCCGCTGCTCGTGAGCGTGGTGAGGATCGCCCCACCTCTGCGATGAAGCGCGGCCGTGAATGGGAGAGCGAGGGTCCTGTGAAGAAACAGGCCAACGACGAGAACCGAGCACGAATGGACGACCAGAATGCCCGCCGTGTCAGCCCCCCTGCTCGCTTGCCGTCTCCTGGTGAGATGCAGCGACGCAGCTCCTCGGAGGCCCGCCGTGAGGATGCCCGACGTGCCAATGACAACTACCACCCTTCAGAGGCCGCCCATCACCCCCCTACTCTCCCGTCTATCCAGAACATGCCACCCCACTCCTCCACCGGACCAAGCCTTCCTCCCATGGCGGAAGGCTCCGCTCCTCCGTCAAACGGACCTCCTTCAGCTCCTCCTTCGGCCAACACTCCGGTCAAGGAAGAAGCTCCTCGCCCCGAAGCGCCTTCTTCCCACGAGCCTCCGGCCCGGAAGATGGATGTCGATGAGGATTACGATGATGAGCCCGACGAGGAAAAGAAGGCTGGTGCCGCGGCAAAGGGTAGTCCCAACTGTAATAGCACCGAATCGGCCAATGGCAACGGAGTTGCCAGCAATGGTCGCCAGGGTACGCCTTCGAAGACTGAGTCTTCGGCGTAAAAAAAAAAGCAAAATCCTTGGGTCACTATGCAATGAACCTCTATTTTCTTGGCATCGCCTTTGAGCCACTCTTCTCCTCTGTTCTTTCTAACTCTCTCCCATTGCGTGATGTACGGTATGAATGTGTCAGTTACGTTGGTCTTTACCGGCTAGCCCGGGGCCCCTGGAGAGGTCCTGTATTCGTTCTCTTTCTGCTGTGTTATGATTTCCTCGCTTTCATTTCCCTGTGACTTTTTTTCGATGCACTAGGCATCTCTGATAGCCCAATTCAGCCCTTCATTGAAGATCTAAGTCCCAAAGCGGTAAACAGTAGAATTGACGCCCCTCATGGCCAGTCTCTCATCGTTGTCATATCTGAAAACTAAAACTGATAGCATTGATCATAAGTCGGGTACATGTTGCGTCTTCATGCGATACGTTCTTACAAAAATAGGAAGCAATGCTACTCGCCCCATCAGGGCTAAGGTCCATGACCCACTTCAAACGCAAAATTCAATTCGAGGTTACTAATTAGTCACATGACCATCTACATCCCAATTAGGAATAGGTCTCGCTTAGAATCACAGCCCACACTAAATCGAATCCCATCCTCCAACTTTCACCACTTCGACGACTAACGACAACACAGGGTCAAGATGTGAGTCGCCCTTTGATATAATGTCATATCATACTCTCGCAATACAATTGCTGACTTGAATTCCCTCAACAGGAGTCACCGGAAGTTCGAAGCGCCTCGCCACGGTTCGTTATACACTTTTTCACCGAGGTCAAAATTCGACAATCATTGTGCAGGGTACTGATTTTTTCTTAACAGGCTCCCTGGCCTACCTGCCGCGCAAGCGCGCTGCCCGCCACCGCGGTAAGGTCAAGTCGTGAGTGTTCCCTCCCTGATACTCGAAATCAAAAAAAAATTTCGTGCGAAGACCTGGACCTAGTATACTGAGACTCATTTTGCGCGCAGCTTCCCCAAGGATGACCCCAAGAAGCCCGTCCACCTGACTGCCACCATGGGCTACAAGGCTGGTATGACCACCATCGTCCGTGACCTCGACCGTCCCGGTGCCAAGATGCACAAGAAGGAGGTTGTTGAGGCCGCCACCGTCATCGAGACCCCCCCTCTGGTTGCCGTTGGTGTCGTTGGCTACATCGAGACCCCCCGTGGTCTCCGCTCCCTCACCACCGTCTGGGCTGAGCACTTGAGCGACGAGGTCAAGCGTCGCTTCTACAAGAACTGGTACAAGTCCAAGAAGAAGGCTTTCACCAAGTACGCCAAGCAGCACGCCGAGAACAGCGGTGCCTCCGTCACCCGCGAGCTCGAGCGCATCAAGAAGTACTGCACTGTCGTCCGTGTCCTCGCCCACACCCAGATCCGCAAGACCCCCATCAAGCAGAAGAAGGCCCACCTTATGGAGATCCAGATCAACGGTGGCCAGGTCGCCGACAAGGTTGACTTCGCCCGCAACCTCTTCGAGAAGACCATCGACATCGACTCCATCTTCGAGAAGGATGAGATGATTGATGTCATCGCCGTCACCAAGGGTCACGGTTTCTCCGGTGTTACCGCCCGTTGGGGTACCACCAAGCTTCCCCGTAAGACTCACAAGGGTCTGCGCAAGGTTGCCTGTATTGGTGCCTGGCACCCTAACCACGTCCAGTGGACTGTTGCCCGTGCCGGTCAGATGGGTTACCACCACCGTACCTCTTGCAACCACAAGGTCTTCCGCATTGGAAAGGCCGGCGATGAGGGCTCCGCCTCCACCGAGTTCGACATCTCCAAGAAGCAGATCACTCCGTACGTCCCCCTTATCTTTGTTCACTTTGTAAGAAAAAAAGTCCAACAGCTAACGAACACACAGTCTCGGTGGCTTCGTCCACTACGGTGAGGTCAAGAACGACTGGATCCTGCTCAAGGGTGCCGTCCCCGGTGTCAAGAAGCGCGTCATGACTCTGCGCAAGACCCTCTACCCCCAGACCAGCCGCCGTGCTCTCGAGAAGATCGACCTCAAGTGGATCGATACTTCCTCCAAGTTCGGTCACGGTGCTTTCCAGACCGCCGAGGAGAAGAAGGCCTTCATTGGTACTCTCAAGAAGGACCTTGTCCAGACTGTTTAAGGTGTTTCAAGCTATGGTTGGTGATAGGTGCACGTATTTCAAGTTCAATAAAAAAGCGGACAATACCTTTTATGAGTGGTAGCACTTGTAATACTGCGTAGAAGTACAGAGCTCACGCATATCATAATCTCCGACTTTGCAAAACTGGAAAGTTTGAACTTCTACGTAGTCCACGTTGGCATTATGTTTCAATTATTCTCGGATGGTATGCTCTGCACCTTAAATATATACTGGTGGACCTCCTAGTCTCAAGTATTTTGTTCGGTTACATGAGTAAAGCCTTGGGAAAGTTTTTGCAAGGTTCAAACGTGTCAGTTAATAAAAATTCACTCCAAGCAACGTGTGATGTTCCAAGCATATCCTGGCGGAATTGTCATGATGCACATGTAAACTTATGTAGAATTCTGTCCGCCTGCCGCTAAATATATTCCAGTCCTGCAAAATCTTCAACCTGACATATTTCCGGATATTTTTTCTTTCGAGTTAGCTGTGGAACAAACACTGTTTGACCTTGACTCTGGAAAACCCTGGTCCAGATCTCCTTGACATACGTTGTTATTCCGCCAGAAGTTGAGGTGCACAGGATGCAACCGTCAAACAGGCTCCATTGCGTCATCTCTCCAGCCAACGCCCTCGCACATTGTCCACGCCCAACCAACTACGCTTCCATTACACGATCACAGATTTCATTTCCGATTAAGCACTTATTGAACACAGCTTCACCTAGACAGCTGGTAATCGCGCATACAATCTCCCGGTTCCCCGCAACATCAAGCTATTACCGAGCTACAGCAGCCCGCTATTCTCGCGCGCCCTTCTCTACAACCACCACCATTATGTCCGACGACGCCTACTCGTCCTTTCTAGACAAAGCGAACTCAGACCTTAACGCTGGCCGCAGTCAGCAAGGAGGCGGCACCGCCCGCACCGAGACTGTCCACACGAACGTGAAAGTCCCCGCGCCCCTACAGTCCGTCGATGCATACTACATTTCCGACACCGACGAACCCTTCGAGCCCGTCGCCTTGAAATGGGAAGGAGCTAGCAAGGGCAAATGGCCGAGTGCCGGTACGTTCAGCATCGCAGTGTTTCACCGTCCTACGTGCCCGCACCTTGCAGGCTGTGGGAGTTAAGGACACATCCACGCCCTTGATGGCGTGCCTTGAAAAACTGGAAATGGATCTAGAAAATGGATCTACTAACACGCCTTGATAGACCAGTTCTCTTCCTTGATCTCGCCGTCGGCTGACCTGTCCGGTTCTATCGAGACCCTTTCTGCGTCCTCCTTCGATCCGAAGAACCAGTATGCATCTGCCCTGCGCGCTGTGCGTGCTGCTGCTGTCGAGGGGGATTCCGGTGCCGATCAATCTGCTGTTGACCTCAAGGTTTATCGCGTGGAGTTGAGTAGCACCAAAGTTGAGTACTGGGTTCTGGCACTCGAGCCGGCCGAGGGGCGGTTGGTGGGACTGCGGGCTAAGTCTGTTGAGTCATAGACTACCTTGCCTGCGGAATTAGGCTTCGTGTAGTATGATTGATTTAGTTTAGCATTATTATCAGTAAATGGAGATTCATGGGTTCAGATCTACACGTCTAACAATTTTGAGCACTGGAAAGCTCAGTTTCGCGTCCGCGTGAATTTCCCGTGAAATTCGGAATAGTCTATTTTTCTGATCCTTAGAAACATAAACTGCAGTAGGGATGAGCATCCATAGAAAAGCTGATCCTCACAGCTTCTGTCGGGGGTTGTGACATTCCTAGCTGGCTTTGGCCGGAGTGAATTACGCGTGTTCGGGAATGGTCGCTCTTGAGCTTGGTAACTATCGCAACTGGAGGAGCCGTTGCTAGAGCTTAAAGACGTGTAAGCAGAAAGAATCGCACATCAATGTTAGATGAGAGGCAGTCTGAGTAAAATGATCTCCATACGTGGCTGAGAAATCATCCAAGGGCGGACTTGACGGCACATCGCCTCGTTCAACCTTGCAACTTTCTATACTCGAGAATCCTATCATTGCCATTGGCCTGAACCACCTTCGTTCGGTACAGCAAGAGCCTGAAGAGCAAAGATGCCGATCTCGGATTCCTGTTCAGCATTCATGCCCACTCATTCCTCGCTGGCCGGGGGCAACGCGGAATGCACCTTGCCCTGCGCGCCCTGTGGCCTCAAGAGCCGTGTACAACAATAGCACCATCAATTAGAACCTTCACAATGAATGAAAAGCTCTGCAAGAAAACACCTCGATCATTCATATCTTCCTCTTTCTTCTTCAAATCCAATAAACTATCACAGAACGGTTCCTGGGCATCGAAACCTCACCAGAAGGTTGGAACACATACCACGGGTTGCCCCCCTTGTACAGTTTCCATTCCTGTCCCCTCGTGCCCCCAAACAATCATCCAGGAGCAATCTAGGCTCTGCTTTTCTTCTGGTGTCGTCGTGTTTCCTTCATCTTCTAAGCTCTTTACGCTGTGTTTTCGCCTGCTGCGCCCAGGGACATTGGACACGATTCCAAGTAGTCCTGTCCACTCTTTCGCATCTCCGCCACTCGACGACTGTGAAATCTAGCGTCCGTTCGGTCATTACCGCGGTGGAGTTCGTGCGACGAGGAAGAGTTTCAACTTGGGAAGGATACCGGCTGGATAATCAGCAAACAACCACCCCGCCAGCATAGGGCTTGATGCCATAGAATCGACAAGCTGGATTCCTCGGACTCGAAGAACTTCTCCAGGCCACTCTCTTTTGAGCCTCTCGATGACCGCCGAGGCTCAAAGGAGGTGGTCCTGGAGGCCATCTCTCAGATCTCGGATCACGAAGACGATTCCCCAAGGCACGAGATGCCTCATATTCGACTGAACTCAGGTCGTCAAGATCCGTTCACCGAGATGACCGAGGGTTATGTTCCCGTGGGTACTGACCATACGACGCCCAGGCCATTGACGCCGGCCTTGGATATACCAGTCGTAGTTGGTGCACAGGGTATGTCCCCGTATGGGGTGTCTCAAGCTCCAGAATCCTCCGAGTTTTTACTTCCGCCTAAGCTTCGACCTACAACAAGTCATGATGACCGGTCTGGATCACCGGACCGATGGTCCAACGCGCGGTCAAGCGTGAGCTCGGTGAGTCGGGACAGCAGATTTCGCATGGATCCTTTCGAGGATTCACGGGCTCCTTCGTCCCGTTCTGGCAGCGACGAATACGACGTCAACACACAGACGGTCTCGGAAAAGTTTAACATTATGCCTACTGATGGTCTTTTGCTTTTCCCCGAGGATGTGGAAAAAGATGATTACCTGCACAACCCAGACCCCGCGGACCGCGAGGGAGATTGTGATATATGGAACCGCCGAGGAATGATGAATGTCGGTGGCCTGATTGTTTTGACACTGGGTCTGCTGGCTCTCTTCATTGGGTATCCCGTTATGTATGATCCCCTGTTCAAAGTGCTGAATTTAGTGCTGACGCATCGGATAGAACTTGGGTGGGGGGTATGCTCAACCATAAGGCTACCTGTCGACCTGGCGACATGGCTTGTCTGGACGTTGGACCTCGGCCCTTGCTCACCAATATTCGCCGTGGCTTGATCGATCCCGATACACCTGTGGAAGCTATGACGAAAAAGAACGTCGATGGCAAGGAGTGGAAGCTTGTGGTTAGTTCTTCTCGACTGGAGATCAAAATATCCATCTGACTTGAAGCAGTTCTCGGACGAGTTCAATCAACCAGGACGTACATTTTATGACGGTGACGACCCTTTTTTGCAAGCGGTGGATTTGTGGTATGGTGTGACCATGGACAAGGAGGTTCGTACAGCAGCGAGGAATGAACTGGAAATCACCACTAACTAAGTATAGTGGTACGATCCCGATGCTGTCACAACGAGTGAGGGTACTTTGGTCATACGCTTCGACGAGTTTGAGAACCACGATCTTCAATACCGATCTGGCATGGTACAGAGCTGGAATAAGCTGTGCTTCAAGGGAGGTCGTCTGGAGGCTTCTCTTTCACTTCCTGGTGATGGTCATATTCAAGGTTTCTGGCCTGGTTTCTGGGCCATGGGTAACCTTGCTCGCCCTGGTTACGCTGCAACCACCGATGGTCTATGGCCGTACAGTTACCACGACGGCTGCGACGCAGGAATCACACCAAACCAGAGCTCCCCCGATGGAATCAACTTCTTGCCTGGCATGCGTCTTCCAGGCTGCACATGTCCAGGATCTGATCATCCCAGCCCTGGCCGCGCACGCAGTGCTCCAGAAATTGATGTGATCGAAGGAAGCACACAGCCACTCAACGGGCAAGAAGGCGCCCCCTACATTGGCAGTGCTTCGCAATCTATGCAAGCGGCTCCCTTTGACCTATGGTACATGCCCGACTATGATTTCACCGCTGTCTACGACCCTCGGATCACTCAGATCAATGACTACCGTGGCGGAGTATACCAACAAGCCATGTCCGGCCTAAGCAATCTCAACTCTCGCTGGTACAATGGCACCGAGTACCAGATTTATGCCTTTGAATACACACCCGGCGATAAAGGCAATGTCACCTGGTTTATCGGACCGGACAAGACCTGGACACTCGACGCCCGCGCGATCGGCCCGAACGGCAATATCGGCCAGCGCATGATTCCCCTGGAGCCCATGTCAATGGTCATGAATTTGGGTATGGCCGACAACTTTGCTCCCCAGAATAAGTCCATTCGCGAATATATGCCTGCATTCCTCCATGTCGACTATGTCCGCATCTATCAGGATCCTGATGAAGTAAGCGTCACTTGTGATCCTCCCGGATGGGAGACGACGGAGTATATTGAGAAACACAAAAAGGCGTACGACAACGCAAACTTTACGACTTGGTATGTAATCTTTCTATCCTGGTCCCTTTTGACCAAGTGCTGAGTACTAATTATCAACAGGACGGATGCTGGATATCACTGGCCGGATAACAGTTACATGCACGGCTGTTCAAAATAGGCTGTCTTGAGTTTGTCCCTGCGTCGTTTTAGCGGCATCTTCTTTTGGCGTTGGTGGTTAGGCATTCATTCATGTGTCGACTCGATACCTACCTTTATATTATATTTATTCTCTGCTTCTGAACTGTTCCAGGCTTCGTTATTGTAGGGTTGCTTCTTTTTGGTGTCTAATTTCGCTATTTAGCATGCTGGTAAGTAAATGCGTACAGCCCGACAAAGGAGATCTTTTGCAGGGAGCCTATGTAGGCGGCGATAACTCAATATTCTGTTAAAGAATAGAGATGGGGCCTAGGAAAATGTCTAAGAGTGTGTCTTGGAAGAGATTCAGCAGGAGTAGCGAAAGCAAGTGTTCAAACTCATTTGCATCATCTTGGCCAGAATGTTGATTTCGGATGTTGAACATCGGCCACAGGGCTTGTCCCCCCTCCAAAAACATTTGGAACTCCCTCGAAGACTCAACAGAAGTAGGGTTCGTTCCCGAGTTCCTCCTTATGCATGTCTGCTGTCTGCCCTCCAGGTTATTGACCTTCCATAGACTTGCACAGTTCCCTAGGCCTCGACCGTGTTGAGGCATAGCTGACTCAGCACATCCCCTCCACCGACTTTAACATCACGACACTCTGCTCTGAAGCCTGTCTCTTCGTTCACGATATTCGTATCTGTCCTCTGAGCTTTACGGCAATAAAGAGATCCAGTAAGAAGACACCAACTGTACTCCGAATAGCCAGACTCACTGTATGTGTAGATTCACCTAGGACCATCCCGCTCTCAGCGTAACAAATTGAGCATCAACGTGGAGAGAGTGTGCAGGCCAACTCTCGCCTGCTCAGCTTTGAAGCCACTTTGATAAACATCTGATCAACATCTGCCAAAATTATAAGCATACTAAAAGCTCTTGCTGCAATCTTCTCCCGCAACTCTCAAGCTCAACCATTTCACGCGACCTTTCGCTATCTACGTGCTTCAACTAGATACGCGTCTTTCATCTTTCGCCCTATATCGACATACCAGTACCATGTCCCACTACGGCAACACCGATGGTGCACACCAGATACACGCCATCCAAATAGACACCGACTCCTCAATCTCAGACCAAGGCGAGGTCTTCCACGAATTCGACTCCGACTCCGATGGCGGCATGCAAATCGACCAGCCCGAACCCATCCTGCAGATCGCCGGTAGCGAGATTGAATTTGATGCCCAGGTCATGGGTCTAGAGGGAGATGGTGCGTTTCACCTATCATTGATACAATTCAGCTTCACCTTCACAGTCCCGTCCACGTTCCCATGGACTATTTCACGTTGTTTGGAAATCGACTTAGACATGATACACCCCCTTATAAACAATAGCTAACATACCCAGAATCAAACTTCACAACACACGCCCCGAATCCAGATTCCATCTCGATCTCCCCTCGTCCAGCAGGCCACAGACCAAGAGAGATCTACCCACCTGCGCGTAAACGCTTCCGAGAAGAAGACCACGCCGCTCTAGCCGTTCTAAATGACTGGGAATTACTCGTCACGTATGCTATAAATTCTCGCCGGGTACGTTAATCTATCCTCGATTCTCCCATTCTCATCCATCATCCACCTTTCACGAGTTACCATCCCCGCGGGGCTCTAGAAAACGTCCCAAAAAACTAATCAAGGGGAAAAAAAAATCAGACCATCCCACAAACCCGCCGCTTCTTTATGGCGAAATTAATCGCCGAAGACCAAGAATCCGAAGACGAGCTGTATGCAGCGCGGTTTGTTGTTCCTGAAGCGAAATCGGAGCTTTTATCTGCGGTCTCGGCGGGGAGGGTTCCGCCGGTTCATGCGCTTGGGGATTTGAATGAAAATGCGTTTTTGGTGCCTGGGGCTTGGAAGGAGGTTTTGAGTCATGATCAGAGTGGGTGGTGGGCTGGAGCGAGGTCTGGGGCTGGATCTGGGGCTGGAGTGAGGGGACAGAAGAGGTCTGTTTCCGGGAGGAGTTCGGGGAGAAGCTCGAGAGATGTGTCGAGGGAGGGATCCGGGGTGGACTGAAGCGTTCTTCTTGGGAATGGGTAGCTGGTGCATTATGCATTAGGAGGCGGGGGGGTGGTTATACCGGTTTTAGGACTATATTGTTCGAGAGGATTGTTTATGTCAATAAGAAGAGAGAGAAAAAAAGATTCAAGAACCAAGAATCAATGTATGCTCGCTAACTCAAAGGTACTGTACAGAAGACCAGATCCAGACTGAGACGGGAGAGACCAATATAGGAGATAAGAGTGAGAAAAGGGGTATCTGGGGGGTTGAGAGCCAAGGGGAAATAAATGGCGCTTTTTTTTTTTTCTGAAAGGCCTGAAAATGAGTTCGTCTCTCCCAATCCGAGGTAGGTTTCCATCTCAAGATGTTGACCAAGTCATGCGTCGTAGGTAGATGCATCGGAGGCCAACACAGAGCTAAGGAGATCACGGAGTCTGTGCAAAGCAAGATCCGCAGAAAGATGGTGTTCAGACATCTTCATCTCTCCAGAGCTGCTGCTCCCTGTGGAAAAGACTCTCGGCGTCTCCCACCTGCTTACGTTCCGAGACTTCCCGAGTGCGAAGACGCGTGCGGAGAGCCTGGACGTTCATGAGCGTCAGTCCTCGAGACGGCGCGGGTGTGGGATCCGGCCCAATGTAGTCGGGGTGCAGGCGATGCGAGGTGGTGAACCGAACCCGGCCGTCTCTCATGACGGGTAATTGTCATTGCAGGGGCTCGGAGCTTGACGACAGACGATTGAGATGGAGGTAAACATCAGTTCCGTATCTATATTTTTCAGTCAATGAAGGGCGTTCGAGAGAGTGTCTAGCTGTTACGGCTTGCTTACCCCTCCATACTGATCAGTTTAAGATCTCCGCCGAAGTAGCGGGCGTAGAGTCGACTGATCGGTAGACCGTAGCCGAAACCAGCCATGGGGGCCTTGAAGTCGCTCTTGTCAAAGTCCGGGTCGAGGTTGGGCGTTTGCTCCACCGTTGTGTACATGTAGGTCCACACGAGGGGGATCGCGGATCGTGGGATCCCGCCTCCCTCGTCCGAGATTTTGATCGTAATGTCCTCTTTACCCTTGGCCACGATAACCTTGGTCACCGGGAATTGATCGCGATCGGCACCATGGCGCTCAACCACGGCCCGCAGAGAGTTCTTGAGGGTCTCGAAGAGCATGTGGGATAGGTGACCGGGGACATACATGAAGTTCAGGTCCTCTTCGCAGACCAGCTGCACCTTGGGGGCCTCAAACAGACCGTAGTAGTCCTCGCAAACGAACCGGGCATTTTCAATAGCTTCCACGGCGATATCATGTACGTTGGTTTTGGTGCAGATGATACCGACATAGTTGGGGTGTCTGGCGTTTGTTTGTTCCGTGAGTGCGATGTGTTGTCCGATTAACATTCGTATACCAATACGAGACATATAGAAGCGGTCGAGGAAAGATTGTATGGTCGAGTCGATCTGCATGCGCTGGCGGACCCGCTTCCATTCTAGTATGCCTTGTGCTACGGTCGTCACGACACTGTCGTGACGTCGCTTGATATGTTGGAGAGTCGTGGCGAAACGCTGGTTGTAATCGTTGAGTTCCGGGGGCCAAATTGCGTGGTCGTCTGCGGGGAGATAATATCTCCGACCGGCTGCGGCAGCCGCCTTCCCATTGCCGTTGCCGTTGAGCGATGTCGGCGATGATCGGTACTGACCCTCACGCACGCTGGGGTTGTGAGTAGCCTCGGAGAGAATTTTGGAGGGGCCATTCATACGACCCGGCCGCAAGAGACGAGTCTTGACTTCCTGGGTCAGGGAAGGGCGGGAGAGGGTAATGATCTCCTATAAGGGTCTCCGTGAGTCACACCACTCGATCCTCGACATTGCAGCGAACGGAAGCGTACCTCAAATGATTGCGCATACCAGTCCTGGACCTTCTTGATGGAAGGCATATCGCTAAGTCCATCAGGCAGTTCGCCCAGATCTTGGACTCGATGCGCCAGACGGATGGGGAGCTCCTCGGAGAGGAATTGGGATGCACGGAAGAGGGTACCTATCATTGCGTTAGATGAACGCCGAGATGGACCGTGATTCTGTGGCACAGCGATCTCGCATGAGGCCAGAAAAGTCAGAAGCCAGGAGTCCGAATCGCACGTACCGGTGGAAGGTCGATCTCCAAACTGGACCATTTGTCTTAACGAAACCCCGGTTGCGGGGAAGCTGGCATAGTGCCTGATGGTTTCCATCAGGCGCTCCGACGGCTTCCACATGGTGCCAACAAAAGAGGCCAACAGGCCGAGAGCTCAGTGGAAAGTGAAGTCCGAGGGGGGTTGGGGGAAAAAAAAGAAGAAGTGTCGCGTGCGAGAGGAGATGAGGTCAAGTCGGGGAGAATGGCACTGCCGAGGTTGGAGAGATCCGGCGCCCGCACTTCCGGAGTCGGAGGAAACGTATTACCACCACAAATAGACTTAGATTTAGACTTAGCCTTAGATCAAGACTTCGATTGAGGCTTGAGCTCTAGGATTTAGAAGGATCGGGTTGCAGATGTACATTGTTCGAGCCTTGTTCTGATTTCAGTCTCGGCTTCAATTGCCATGAGTCACAGACCATGAGCTGGGAATTAAGATCTTCCGAGTTGGACATAGTTTATCCAAACTAAATGAGTGTTGGATCATAAGATTCACATTCCTTCACGCTGGTCACACCGGAGGAGCAACCCGATCCGAGATTTTCGTCCCCAGCTTCAATTTCCCCGAGTCAAACCCCCTTCAAAGTCTTTGAAACCCTTTGAACGCTTTACATCACTTTGAACCCCGAACCCATTTTCACCCTTCTTAGCTTGTATCGCGCATGTGTCACCTACACCCCCGGATCTCCCCTTCGCCCGAATGGTGGGGCGATCATGGAACAGGACGGTACTTTTGTCCCACGAGACCATCACATCCACCAAGACCAAAAGTCATTTAAAAAAAAAAAAATCTAAGCCAAAAAAAAAAGGGCGACAAAATAGGGCATAAGCTAACTAGCTCTTACCTGTCAAGTTCATGACACTATAGACAACCTCCCCACTCCCCTCGAGATGCCCGATTCGTCGGTCATACTCTCGTGAAGCCCGTGGGGACTCAAGATTCCCCAATCTGGTGCTTTGTGCCTGTTGTTTTGCGTAGTTGGCGGTGGGACCTCGCTTCGTTTTCTGTGTGCGGGAAAGAAATCCCCTTTTAACCCATTCAATGAGGCCATCTTTTGACCATGTCTCGTCGTCGAACATCTCACAGCGAGCCCATGAATGAGGCCCCGGCCTATCCATTCACGCCCTTTTCCCCTCCGCGAGGGCCCATCGAAGGTCCCAATGGCCGCCGCCTAATTCGCCGCGTCACTTGGCGCTCGTCGACCTACAAGTTGATGGCCTCGTTATGGGTCCTCGGGGTCCTCTACATCCTCTGGTTGATTCGTGACCTTTTCTACCTCCCTTTCACCCCGTCCGAGCTGAGCCCGACCGCCGAAGAGTGAACGGTGAACGTGGAACGTTGAACGCTGAACGCGAACCGGGGAGATGGTGAGACGGTGAGAAGGTGGAATCGCCGTGATCGCGTGTCTGGTCTCGGTCGCTTTCCAAGCACGGGCACTTGCATCGTGGGCCGCATCAAGGTGCCTATACTCGACTTCCGGACTGGGGCTACGGGGGTTACGGAATACGGGGTACGGCGTGCGGCGTGCGGCGTGCGGCGTGCGGCTTTGCAATGTGTCAACATCGTGAACGCATTGCCCTCTCACCCGCAGTGTGCTTTTCGACTGCATCCCGCGTGAGATAGACACCGGCACGTTCCCTAAAGAAGTCGGCTTCTTCCTGCATCTTGCGTGCGTCCTGCATTCACCCACGTCACGCCCGTGGCACCGACACGTTCGAGGGCGTCGATACACAAGAACTCGATTTTTCGGTTCGAGTCAAGAGTTGGTTTTTTTTTTTTTTCTTCGTTCGCTGGCGCATTCAAAGTCCCCCTCCCCGCCCCTTTTTTTCCCCTCTTGGATTCAGTCGCCGACAGTTTACCATTGCACAGCGCTGGCCACTTCAAATCCATTTACATGCATTTGCATTACCTGGGCATGTTCTTTTCATATTTCTTGTCCATTTTCATTTTCCACTTGAACTGCCATCTCATCTTTTCTCTATTCTGTTTCATCTCATCCATCTTTTTCATCAGCGATTGTTGCTCCTTATGATCTTCATGATCTCCATGTTTCCCTTTCCTACCGTGCATACTTTCAAAGTTAGAATGGGTTCGAGGTTGGTTTCTGATGTGTCCACGACCTATACCCTAATTGATAATGGCAGCCGGTCAAAAGAGTCACAAGTAATAAAGGTATAGATCTCATTTCATAGCTCGTAGCTTCACATATACACTCAACTCCAGGGTCCCTGGTCTATTGTAAGATCGGGGACAGAACCGTCTTTTTATTTTGAACATCCGAGATGTCCCGGATCACTATATTCCATTCACGCCCCACACGCTTAGACGTACAAGGAAGCGGTCTCGGCCTTGGCAATGCTCGAGGCGTAAGGCTTGAGTGCGGCAGCAACCTCGGTAGTCGTGAACTTCTGAACCTGCTGGGGGGCGCGGCCGACAAAGGTACGGGCGTCGAGAAGGCTCTCCAGCTCCGGGATGATGGGCTCGAAGAAGGCGGTGCGGCGGATGCGCTCAAGCAGGTCGTTGTCCTTGCCCTGCTTCTTGACGTTGTCGGCGGCCTGGTGGGAAAGGACACCTAAAGACACAGATGGTTAGATAGATCTCAAATGTTGTAGAGGACTGTCACTCACGGATCTCCTCGTGAGCATCCTGACGAGAAAGACCCTTCTTGACACAGGCCATGATGATCTGAAAGAGTTAGCATTGCATGTGGATATTGTAGCGTATCGAATTTCTCACGTTCTCACTAGTATGATGTTAGTCAATCCCTTGCATTGGAAGATACGGAGATCACTTACGTAGCCATGAAGGGGAGCTCGTCGTTGACACGGCGCTTGATCACCTCGGGGTAGACGACGAAACCGGAGGAAACATTGTCTGCAAATGTTAGAATTATATCGTCAAAAAATAATTGCTGTACTCACTCAGGAGGATAAGACAGGCATCAGCACACAGGTAGAGCTCAGGAATGCTGATACGACGAATAGCGCTGTCATCCAAAGAACGCTCGAACCATTGGGCGGAGTAAGTGTCCAGACCGTCCTTAGGGAGGTTCTGCAGGTGACGGCCGAGAGAACACAGACGCTCAGAGCGCATGGGGTTACGCTTGTAGGCCTACATATTGTTAGATATTTGCCCCAAAAAACAATAATTCGATATTACGTACCATAGCACTGCTGCCAATCTGATCCTTCTCGAAAGGCTCCTCGACCTCCTTGAGCATGGCAAGGTGACGAATGTCAATACCAATGCGCTCGCAGGTAGCACCGAATGAGCCCAGAGCGTTGCCTACGTCCACATCGATCTTGCGCGAGTAGGTCTGACTGGAGATAATGAAGGCGGAGCTGAAGCCAGCCTTCTCGGTGACAAGCTCGTCAAGCTTCTCAACCTTGTCATGGTCACCCTCGAAGATCTGAAGGAAGGAGGCCTGGGTACCAGTGGTACCCTTGACACCACGGAAGCGGAGGTCATCACGGGCACGCTCAAGGTTGCGCAGGTCCATCAGCAGGTCCTGAATCCACAAACAAGCACGCTTGCCGACAGTGACCAGCTGGGCGGGCTGACCGTGGGTGAAACCAAGGCAAGGCAGGTCCTTGTACTGCTGAGCAAACTGGGACAGCTTGTCAATGACAACAGCAAGCTTGGGAATGAGGATGTCGAGACCGTCCCGGAGCAGAATCAGGTCAGCGTTGTCAGTACAGTAGCAGGAAGTAGCACCCCAGTGGATGATACCAGCAGCAGCTGGAGCGACCAGACCAAAGGCGTGGACGTGGGCCATGACATCGTGTCGGCGGCGCTTCTCCTCCTCGGCGGCAACGGCGAACTCATCGTCCTGGATGGTGGCGTGAGCCTTCATCTGCTCAATAGCATCCTCGGTGATAGGAAGGCCGAGCTCTGTAACCAAAATCTTGTCAATTGATTTCGTTCTTCGTTTTTTTTTCCTCCCGATGACGTCCGATGTCGGTCATGCCCTCCTTAGTCTCGTACCTTTCTGAGACTCTGCGAGCCAAATCCACAGCTTGCGCCAGGTCGAGAAACGCATGCGAGGCGAGAATAAATACTTCATCTCATTGCCTAATAAATTCGAGTCTATTAATATCCTCGAGCTCCCCGGACTGTTGCACCCCTCATTGGTCGGGACAGAGGGAAGAGCACTTACTCGCATAGCGCGAGTTGAGGGGAGTCTGGTAGACATCGTTGCTGGCAGACATATCGCCGGAATTCGTCAGAGATACCCCAAAGACGAATTGATGTGCAGGATGGAAGTAATTGCAAGAAATAGGCAGTGTGTGATCTACGAAATTTTGCCTGCAAAGCCGGGTGTAGCGGGGCTTATCACGTTATCGCAGCGGTCGTGGGGGCAAGTCACGTGTACTCTATGCTATCGATCATCGAACACAGAAAGTCGGACAATTATGATATTATCTCTAATTACTTAAGGTTGGGTATGATGCGGTGAGATCAGGAAAGCTGTGCGAGTTGAACCGACAGGTTGGACTTGTCGTACTTGATGTACTTGCCGCGACCCTTGTCGATCTCCACATAGCGATCATAAAAGCGCGCGTATAGAGGCTCGAGAACAGCCTGGAGCTCCCGGGCCAGCACAGATCGCACTTCCCGCTCCATGTGAAGAGTCTTGTGGCGGGACACCATTTCATCGAAGCTTGCATTGAAGGACTTGAACTTGTCCTTGATAGCATCCCGATCTTTCGACGACAGACTCTTGACAATAGCACTAGAATCCACAGCACCTCCCGAACTGGGCCGTGCTCCAGAACGAGAGGTGTATTGTACATCCAGTAGATACTGAGAAGTTTCCTTCCAGGCATCAAGGTAGGTCGATGTTGCGCGTTTGCGGAAAGTGTCAATTCGCGCAATGCTATCTGGCGCACCCAGGTACCGGGCCAGCTCGGGGCTTTGTCGGATAGACCGGTCAACGATACAGAACACATTTGACAGGAACACACCCAAAGTAGCCTTTGAACGGTGGATTACCCGGCCACGTGATTCTAGCCCTGTCATGACTGCCTCGATCATATCTAGAATGAAATGGGAGAAGAGCGTTCCGCTGTCCGGACCAACATCCAACGGGGCAGAACCGGCAGTATTCGATTTAGACCGCCAATTCCCATCTCCCAAGGATGTCAGAATAGACGCCAATGGACCTGAGTAGCCCGTCAATGTGGCTAGAGAGCTCATTACCTCCTCAACCAATGGCACTGATCCACCGTCCGGTGGGAGCGCCGCATTAGCAGCCTTGCGCTTGGTTTCCTCGAGCAACTCCGAGAGAGAAGACTTTGCAGTCTCGCGAATAGGTCGTAAAGCTTCGATGAGGGCACTCTTAAGTTCGGCAGTCTTTGAATCGATGCGGTAGGACATTGCAGTCACAATCTCAATGACTTCAAAGGCCAAGAAGCAATCCGTCATCAAGTTTGCCTTGATGTACTGGTTCAATTCTCGTAATGTCCTAGAGTAGTCGGCCATGGCCGAAAGGAAAGTCGCCTGCAAAGCAAGACCTTGCTGGTCTCCCGTAAACACCTGCGTAACGATCTCATGTTCAGTAGTGATGAAACCCTCCAACGCGTTAGAGTAGATCCCAATACCATTGGTTCCTTGTTTGTAAGGACCATCTGTGGCTCTTCGTTTGACAGTATTGAGTGATGCAATTGAGAGATTCTGCAAGCTAGCGGCAATGTACGGCCCGCGCACCTCGGCATGTATCTTTCGAGCAGGGTTATCTCCCATACCGCGCTGCGGGCCATGAACGGATGCAGATTCAATTGCCGAGCATAGTGGTGCTAATTGTGAAATCGTTTCTTCGGGAATCGAAGGAAAAGGGAGGTCTGTGACAGCCAGGGTCAGTCATGTCTCCCACGGGCCAAGTATCATGTGAAAAACATACCTTTTGTCAAGTAGTGCAAAGGCTCAATTGGAGCGGTATGTCGCATCAATTCAGTGCGGAACATCTCTTGCAGCTTGATGCTTCCTGTGCCAAGAAGGGAGTTGAAGTCTGTGATCGCAGTCTGGTTGGATCGAAGGTTCGTCGCGTTGAGGTCGACCAGCGCCTTTTCAACACGTTTCATTGCCGAGAGGTACTGCGAAAGACCGACACTTTGCGGTCTTGAGAGAGATCAATTAGTAACAAGTCGCGAGGTCTTGCGACGAGTTGAGACTTACCCTGCGCGAATGATGCCTTCCTCTCGGCTTTTCGCGTCGAGGGGCTGGCGTAGACGGTCGATAGCATCATTGACTTTGTCAATATTGGTATTCGTGATCTGAAGTGACTGTGTATTGCTGTAGATGGGGCCAATGGCCTCTTTGACCACCTGTCCACTGGTCTCCAGGCGCCCCAGGGAGCCCTGGATCTTCCTCGTGAGCTGATTGAGCTTGGTGAGGTTGGCGTACAACACCTCGACCTCGGCGCTCTCCTCGGCGTAGGCAGTATTCCTGGGAGCCACCATATTGTTCAGACAACAAGACAGACCGAGCCACCAGGAGCCGTCATGCCTTCAATATGTGGGGTCGGAGATGTTTGTCCGCAGTCGATAAGCTCCGAGATGGCCGCGTTCGCGCTAGTCTGATTAGGGTAATGCCTTCCGACACGTGACTACTATCACATGACATTGCGTCATTGACCGTCGGTTTCTTTGTAGACATGGCCAATGATTGCCTGGCCTCTATTGCTTCCGTAGAGGGAGTCCCCTGCATGCAGGCCGCAGCATCTTCAACTCTTCCCAGCGCAATGGTGGCGGCAAGAGTCTCCCGCTTGAGTTGGACGGTTCCTCCTGCTGCTCTCGCTGCCTACAGTGTGGGGGACTGGGCCCAACCAAATCGGCGCATTGCGCGGTCTGAGCAGAAAGCTTACTTTACGACGGGTTTGGCTAAATATGACATCAATTCGAACCCTCGAGGTCATGCCCCCGCGAAGAGTGACAATCAGGACTCTGAAGATCAGGGGATCTGGTTGAAGATCACCCAGAAGCTCGATGAGGTCAAGAATACTGTGGGGTCCGCAGATCTGGGAAGCAATATTTCAAGCTACATCCCCGACTGGGCACGATTGCTTCCAGCAACGGCTCAGAAGCTGCAGCGAGAACTCGCCTTTGCTCCTGGCTCACTGGCAGACGAGATTTGGCAAGAGGCTCATGACCCTGAGCTCAATCCTGAGATTACAAGGGACGCTAGGGTTCGGGTAAGCGGCGACTTGTGCGCCGAGGAACAGGCATTCCGAAAGAAGCGTCAGCAACATGCTATGAAAGCACTCGCATCATATCTGGACATTCCTGTGGAGGAAATTCACCCCGATGATGTGCCTGTCATCGCCATGTGCGGGTCTGGGGGTGGGCTGCGCGCCCTGGTTGCCGGTACCGGATCTTATCTCGCTGCCCAGGAATCAGGCCTGTGGGACTGTGTTACCTACACTGCAGGCGTCAGCGGCAGCTGCTGGCTGCAGACCCTCTACCATTCCTCTATCACAGGCCGAAGCTTCCATAAGCTTGTCGATCATCTGAAGAATCGATTAGGTGTACACATCGCCTTTCCACCTGCGGCACTGAACCTGCTCACAACTGCACCAACCAATAAATACCTTCTTAGTGGCTTTGTCGAGAAGCTAAAAGGTGACCCTGGCGCGGATTTCGGATTGGTGGACATTTATGGACTGCTGCTTGCAGCACGTCTTATGGTGCCTCGCGGAGAATTAGGGGTTTCAGATAGCGATCTCAAGCTGTCATCCCAAGGAGTCAACCTCTATGATGGGGCACATCCCCTCCCCATCTACACTGCAGTGCGACACGAAATCCCTATCATCGAGGAAGAGCACAGTGACGGGAGCAAAAGCCACAGCAACCCTGAACAGGCGATGCGCGATGCGAAGAAGGAAGCCTGGTTCCAGTGGTTTGAATTCACCCCATATGAATTCTTCTGCGAGGAACTCAATGCTGGTATTCCCACCTGGGCGTTAGGTCGTCACTTTGACGGGGGCCGCAGTGTGCTTTCCGCCGAGAACCAGCCTATCCCTGAACTCCGAATCCCGGGATTGATGGGCATCTGGGGCAGCGCTTTCTGCGCAACTCTTTCTCATTACTACAAAGAGATCCGGCCTTTGGTCAAAGGCCTTGCTGGGTTCGGAGGAATCGATACTCTAATCCAGGGCAAAGATTCAGACCTGGTCCGCGTACACCCTATTGATCCTGCTGCTATTCCCAACTTCGTGATTGGAATGAAGGATCAGCTCCCTGCGTCGTGTCCCGAGTCTATCTTCAAGAGCAGTCATTTGAATCTGATGGACGCTGGCATGAGCAACAACCTCCCTATCTATCCTTTGATCCGCCCAGGACGAGATGTCGACGTCATTCTCGCCTTCGATGCTTCCGCCGATATCAAGCAAGATAATTGGCTTTCGGTCGTCGATGGTTATGCCCGTCAACGAGGGATCAAGGGGTGGCCAGTCGGTGCCGGGTGGCCCAGAGAAAGCGAGAGCATAGAAGATGCCGAAAAGGCGCTCCGCGAACCACAGGGCATCACAGACGAAAAAGCGAATCAGAAACTCGCTGATGCTCAAAGCCAAGATAAATCCTCCGAGACAGACCTCGACTACTGCAACGTCTGGGTCGGAACGATGGAAGAGAGCATATCCGACAAAGAACCGCCACCGTCCAAGCGTCTCTTCTATCCCAGACACATTGAGGACCACTCCGAGTCTGATTTTCATCTCATGAGAAAAGACGCCGGCATCGCTGTCGTCTACTTCCCCTTGATCCCCAACCCATCCGCTCCAGATCTCCCTTCCACTCCAGAGACCCGGCCCCGCGCAGCAGTCCATTCCATGAAACGAGACTACACACAGACCAAAGATCCTGAAAAGCCTCTCACCCCGCACCCGAACTCAATCGATCCCAACAAAGACGATTTCTTATCCACGTGGAATTTCATTTACACGCCCGAACAGATCGATTCCGTTGTAGGCCTGGCTAAAGCCAACTTCAACCAGGGCCACGAACAGACTCGCCGCGTTGTGCGTGCTGTCTATGAGCGCAAGAAGTCTGATCGTTTACGGAAGGAAGAAGAAGAGTCAAGAAAGCGTATGGAGGGGTTCGTACCTCTCTAAGTTGAAGATACATATCCGGGGATGGCCATCCTAATCTCGACGTTGTATTCAGTATGTTTTTCTTTTTTAGCGCTGTTGTGTCCAATATCTTCGAGACATATTACTTAGATCTGGATAGATTCTACACCCGTATCTTGGGGTTTTCACTTGTTCTTTGAACCTGGTCACATTTACTCTCGAGCCTGTCTGTATAATACACATCTACTGAAATAGCAGTGAGAACCGTGCATGTAATGGAAAGCGAGTCGCCTATGCCCTGCCGAGTCGATTGGGATCAATTCCGAGGTAAAAGATGAGGCCATCTCTAAACCGAGTCCATGATAGAATTGTTGTATATGGTACCATGATTATAAATTCATTCAAAATTGTACTCTCGAGTCAAGCGTCGTAGAGAGTCAAGATCTATGTTGTCTTTCCACCTTCGGGCCATTGTCCGCATTCTTCTCAAAGTGGGACTTTACTCCCTCCAAATCCCCATTGCCGTCCTTCAGCTTTTCCTCCTCAGTCGTCGACCGAATAGAGCATGCCTCATCATCACTCCCAGCCAAGCTTACATCCTTGCTTTCATCAGTCTGCTTGCGCAGTCCTAGTGATTTCTCAAGCTCATGTAATGATCCCACACCAACAGCTAATAGCTTACTTCCTGTCGATGTGTGCTTGGCTTGTTTATCCTGAGTAGGCTGGTTCTCCTTTTTCCTCTCTTCGGCATCACTAGCTTGGGCGTCTGAATCTTGCGTTGGTTCCTCCTGTCGCCAATTGGCAGGGCCACTTTCAGGAATAGGCTCGCCTGGTTTCGGTTCGCTGATTGATTTGCTGACCGTGACTTTGGCTTCATCTTTCTCCTGCGCATCAAATGGTGGGATTGAATACCGCCATACCACCTTGAGACGCTCGAATGCACGTGTACCCTTCTTCGCACTGCCTTTGAGTCCATCCATTGCCTCCCAGTCGATCTCGAAAACTCCCGAATCATGATCTCTGCCGCCTTCGAAGTAGGTGTTAAACCAGACGTGCGCGACAGATGTTACCATGGCGAAACCTGTATAAGCGGCTTTGCTGCGTCTCTCGAAGTCGATATTAACGTCTGATCCTGGCACGATGAGGGGTTTGGCGGGGCGGAATATCACAGCAGCTAGGTTGCGGCTTGAGGAGACGGTTGATCGGCGTGTCAGATCAGATGCCGATGCAGACGGAGTCGTGGAATCTTCAGATTGAGCGGGCGACCATGTTGCAGACGATTGAACGGTCGATTTAGCCAGGTTTTCCTTGCTACCGTTGCCATCTTCTTTCAGGGTGTTTCCTTTTGCAATGACAGTCCGCTCGCTGCGATGGAACAGATGTAGTCCCTTGATCTTCTTGCCTTGCTCGGCGAACCCTTGCACCGCAACCTTGACACCCTCTCTCAAGCCGCAAATATGCACCTCGAGGATCTCAACCGGCCGCTCCACGTACTCCTTTCCTAGCTCATTCGCCCACCGATCAATATACCCAACGTACCGTATCTGACTAGGAATGCTGACCCCATTCCCGAATCCCACGCGCATCCTCCTCTCCGTAAACCGCTTCAGAGCATCCTCTTTCTTCCACCCCTCTTGACTAATGAGGTACCCCGTCGCAACAGTCCCACTCCGCCCCTTCCCAGCCTTGCAATGCACAACAGCCACCCGCTCACCGGGTTCGTCGTCTTCCTTGTCATCCAGCCTGTGTAACCAATTTCGCATACTCCCCATGATGTTAGGAATCAGCGCAAAGGGTGGCGGATGGTGATCCGGCCACGGGAAATGGTGAATACGGCCATACACTTCCTCGTCTGGGTAGCCGGTGCCTTCGGCGCGGAACTCCCAAATACACCAATTTTTGCCATGTTTCGAGTCGAGGAAAGAAACTAATGAGTCGAGCGGATTACGATATGCACGCTGTGGATAGGTTGCGGAGGGCCCTGAGGTTGCGATGACTGCACGTGGTCAGTCTTGGTCAGGGTTCGGGATAAGGCCTCAGGGGATATGTACTGTTGTTGGTCACGTAGCAGAGGTCCAGACCAGCTTCAGGGTGCTGCAGTCGTGGACCAGCGACTATTTGGCGGAGAATTGATGACTGCGGAGTAAGGGTCCAGGGTCAGCGGGGGACCAGCCACGGAGGGGGGGCTGGGGAAGGAGGTACCATGTCGTCGCGAGAGGTTGTAGCTCGCAGGATGAGGTGTTCAGGACATGGGTGGCTCTGTTATAGATATTGAGAGCTTCCAAGGTTAGAGCTCTGGAGTTGGGCAAGTCGATGGAATTAACTCATGGCCTTGTTTATTCGAAGCCGCGTTTGAGGCGCAGCCGATGATGTCACAAGCACACCTTAAGTCAAGTCTAGATGGAAGCAAAAGTACCCATCCAAAACCGATTGCGGTTGAAAATAAACTGATATTGTACAGAATACATACGTCTATGTGCAATGGATGATATTTCCAGGCCTCAAACAAGAGCGAAAAAAATGACGTCGACCATGAACCACCCGGAACGCCGTCGCCGTCATGAAAGGGGACATGCAGGCTTGCGCCGCAGAGTTAGGGAATTTAAAAGAACGCCAATACCCAAAGAAGTCATCCAGTCCAGTCCAGCGAGACAGTATTCAACAAGAAAAAGAGGAAAGTAGAGGCGGCGCGACTAGGCGACACCGTAGAGAGACTTGGGCACGATCGTGAACGAGTTGGCGGTCTCAGTGACATTGACGTTGCCGGACTGCCAGTAGTCCGATCGGGAGTTGTATTGGGGCTCAGGAATCGACCAGGTGTGCTGAACAGCAACGTTCCAGATGGGATTGGCGACGGGCCTGACCCGGGCGGTAATGTTCTTCAGGTCGCAAACGGTGGCATTGGGCGCAATTCCCTCGCAATGGGTGCTGAAAGCAGGAGTGTTCTCGGTTCTGGCTCCGGTGATGTTGAACTCGTAGATACAGCCACCAGGCGAGCATTCGATGTTCCAGCCAGTTGCTGTCCAGTTGGCGGGCTTCTCGAGGGCAGCCGCGTTGGCAAGGCCCAGGGCGGAGAGCGCGAGAGGGAGGAGAGTAATGAGTTGCATTATGCAGCGATGGGATTGGCGAATGGACCAGGTGGAAAGAAAGTTTGTCGAGAAGGTGTAGAGGATAAGTTTGATAAAGTGTAAAAAGTCAAAAGTCGAAAGTCAGGTTATATAGTCGAGAGGAGGCAGGGACAGGGACAGAGACGGGGACAGGGTTCAGCATTGAACGGTAACGGCTGACGACCGCCGCTTGGCGAACCCAGCGACTTCCGGGCCCACTTTTCCCCTGGTCGATCTCTTCTCCACTTTCCAGGGAGGTTTTCACGCTTAGATACGAACGATTGTCAGATTCAGTATCAAAGCACGGCCGAAGGTTCCTCGGTCTCACTATCGGACAGGTTTGAAGCACGGTAAATTCCCTAGTTGCGTTTCAGGTCTCGTCTATTCTTGGCCGGTGGAGAATCCCCTCGCAGTGGTTCCGAATGGATGGATCACTTCCATGGGTGAGGGGAAAGAGGAACCAGACTAAAGATTTTTTTTTGTACAGGACCTATGGTACACTATGATACACTCAATTATGCGGCGAGGCATTAAACGTCGCACGACTGTTCGCACGGCAGACTACTGACGCCTAAGAAGCCGGAGAAATCAGCGGGTCTTACATGATGGGGCGATGCTTCCCCCCTGCAGGATCTCTGCGTCTGAAACGCGCTGATGGACCCATGGACCCTCAGGGGTTTATTCGGGTTGATGGCTCCGACCTGACCGGACCTTGGTTGGAGCCGTTCTCCTAGTTTCACGCATCCTGCGCATCGGTCGGGCGGGTTTCCTGGTTTTCGTTCCGTTCCATGGCCGCCCGGGCTCTCTTTCTTCGTCGTCGATCCCGGTTATACGCGATCCGCGCCTCGTGCACGAGCTTGGTACGCCCAAAGCCACGGGGTCCAGCCTCACCCGTAGTAGCGTCTCCACCGGACGTTTCTTCAGTGGTGGCGACCATGGTCGTTTCTTGGATCTTGGGATGGTACTGCAATCGCATCGCGTACTCGTCCACCGACCGTGCACAGAGTTTTCGAATCTCTCTCTGGCTCTCTCGGGTGACCGAACCCTCTCGTTTGATGAGATCTTCAAAGTACATGCTCGCGGAAAGATAGTTACCCGCGTCCAGACACATCAGGATAATGCTTTCGAAAGTCGTGCCGTTGGGGATGACGTTGAAGGAGGCCATTTCTTTCACCAGAAACATTCCTGCGGCCCGATTCCCTGCCGTTCGACACATCATGATAAGAGAGTTGTAGACATCCACGTTCGCCCCTTCAGGGCACAGTGTATAGAGCTCTTTGTAGAACCCGACGGCATCTTCCACCACAGAGGGATCGTTACGGGCATAGTGGCAACACAGGTCGGTAATGACCTGGACACTGGCCAAGGGAATGTCGCGTCTTTCATTCTTCAGACGCTTGAGAATCTGCCACGCTTCGCGGTGGTCGGTCTTATGTTTGATCATGTAGTCAAGTATTGGCCGCGTGGCAACCTGATTGGGAATGGTCCCTTCCTGTTGCATTGCGCAAAGCACATCGAAGGCAGTAGGTAAGTCGCCTGCACCCAACTTAGACATAATCAGCGTCGCATAGTCTTCCTGACCGGGTGTCATTCCTTTCTTATCCATCAAGCGGAACACGGAATTGGCCAGCTCGGTATCCTCGGCGCGTTCAGCCAGCTTTAGCACTTTGCTACAAGCATCCTTTGAAGGTTGCAAATGCCCGAGTTCAACCATACGCTTCCACACGTAAGAAGTTGTCAGATAATGACCCGCCGTGCTAGCTGTTTCCAATACATGCTTCCACAGCGCTGTGGTCATATCATGGCCCTGCTCCACTCGAGCGCGCATCAGGCGATACACCTCGTCGAACTCTTCAAAGTCACATAAGTGATAAATGAGTGAGCTGTGCAGCCAATTTTCAACCGGAATTTCCTTGCGCTCCATCAATGCAAGCTGATCAAGTGCCAGTTCGAACTGATGGTCGCGGAGCAGTCCCACGACCACAAAGTGCCATCCAGCGGGGCTCAGAGTAAGCCACCGGTCTCGAAGCTTCTTAAGGACTTCTTGGCGCAGAAGGTAGTCCGGGTGCACAGCAAAAGCCTATGCGGTGAAGATGAAGTTAGTACAGCTTATATCACGAAAATCTGCTTTCCATGATCAACGACGTACTTGTAAAGCGGCGTGTAGGGTACCAGAGTCCGCAGCAATGTCATTGTCCTCCATCTCTTGTAAAAGATAGTGGACAGAGTTCACGTTTCCGAGAGTGTTATCGGTATTCGCTTGTATCATGGCCTTGTAGTGGCGAGCCCTTGGTTCGACGTGACGATCACGAATCAACGATCTCAACACCTCTATCGTTCCTACAAATCCGGGATTTTCTTCGCCCTGCAAAATGGCTTCCAAATCGGATTGCGACTTTTTCCATAGTTGCCCATATTCTTTCCTTAACGGGCGGGAACGTTGTTTCGGTTTGTGGGAGCCGTTTGATAGCGATTGAGGGTTCGCACGCGGCGACGAAGCATCTTGTGAGCTCTCTGTCACCGAGTTGCCTTCATCCGCATATGATGGTTTCGATAGCTCGTCATCGCTCACCGTCGTGATGTCCTGGTGTGTACTGGACGGAAGCCGGGGATTTGAACGGTGTGCCGAAGCATCTTGTGGATCCTCCGAAGCTGAAACAGCATCGCCAGTACCTGAGTGTTCAGATATTTTTGTACGACTGCTGTGGTACCGTCTAGACGTCAGGATCGGTGTGGGCGTCGGCGCGGCGAGGCGACAAGTCGGAGGCGAGGATGTTTTGGAGTATTTTTGCCTCGGCCTTAATGAGGGCGCTGAGCGGCGAAGTGTCAACTGTGAAAAAGACGGACATAAAGAAAACCAAAGTCCATCAAGGACCAACGCCTGCCGCGACATGTTGAGTGCTTGAGCTTCAATGGAGCTCTGCGCCGCCGAAATCCCGTCACCCGCGATGATCACGTGACTAATATCACAAGCTCTCCAGCCCTCTACAAATTGACATCTACAGGCAAAGAACACAGTGGTTCTGGGATTCAAACGTGTAGTATTTGTAGATCGCCCTTCGACCCAGTGACCCAGTTCCCACTGAAAAATACAGAGCCAGATACGCCACGGCCATGCTCGACCAAACCGTCCAACCGGAACCCCCAAGCGACCTCACACACAGTCTGTTCCAGGGTATCTCGTCAACATAACCTTGCAGCCATACAATGCGTATCTGTTGATCATACGCCGCCCGGGCCGCCATGACCGCCAGAACCACCGCGCCCACCACCACCACGACCACGCCCGCCGCGACCACGGCCACCACCACGGCCTCGTTCGCGCCCACCGTCTCTGTGCCCACCGCGTCGGCCCTGTGGTTGGTTTGCTTGCTGCTCCTTTACAATCTCGATTATTTCTTCGGGGACTCGGAGATATTTGATCTAGTGGGGGTAGTCAGCACGGTGAACCGAATCTTGGGCGCATAAGTTACGTACGTTGTTGCCGCGGATGTAGACTTCAGGAAGGCGGAAGAACTTGTCGCCTTCGGGACTTGTCTGCACGACTTCGCGCAAGATCAGGTTCATCCAGTTGTCGCAGGTCACGAGGTGACCGTTCAGGGTCTCGCCATTCTTAAGCTCCACCAGCATCGGGTGGCCCTGCGCGGCCGTAAGGAGGCCAAGAGGCAACTTTAAGACCTGTAAGCGAATGGTCTGGTATGTTTCGGAGGCTGAGGTACTTACCATGGTGAGATGCGGTTGATAGGATGTAGAGGTCGCGGAAGTGGGAGTTTGGTTGAGTGTGTGCGAGGGGTGATCTATGTGTGTAGCACCCAATTTTTCGGCTTGTGGGTGAGAAAATGAAAGAGAAGTTGAAACAAAAAAAATAAGCAGGCCGTCGTCTATTAGGAAGTCGTTGAATGTAACAATGGGTGCGACTGAGCTCCGCATCCGCTGTGACGGAGCCTGAAGCCGGAAAAAAGATATGCCGAGATGCGGCAACGCTCTTGAAACTTGTTACTCTTGCGACGGCAATACCTCCCAAGCGCATTCAAGAAGTCAAATGTCGGGCAGATGCGAGGCTCAACGGATTCATCTACTGGATTATAACAGCACGGAATAAACATTAATTCGCGGCATCACTTGCCATTCAATTGGCTATAAGGCCGTACCTTTCCTTTCCACCAGAGCCATTGCGTTAGATTACATAGTAGAACAGAAACACGTCGAAACGAGCCAATGATAGCCTCAGACCTTCGGGCGCTTGGACGCTGAGGCCTCATCTTCTTCTTCGTCCTCATCATCCTCGACAGTAAGCTTGCGCTTGTCGCGGCGACTCAAGTTGAAAGGAGCCTCGTTCTCTGGCCCAGGCAAGCGACCCTCGAGCGCCTCTAGGGTAATCTCGTAGCCCTCTTCCACATTCTGCACAGTGTCGTCCAGTTTTTCGACCCGGTCCATTATGTCTAGTTCGTTAAGCAATTCCTTATGCTTCTTGTACAGGCGCTGCTTGGTGAGCATGCGCCACCAGTAGTATCGTCGATCATTCTCATCCTCTGCTTTATACTTCTTGATCAATAGTCTTGCAAGGTTTGTACCACCCGCCATGCGGTGACTCTTGGGAATGGTACCCAGGAGATACATCTCCAAAACATGTGCGAACTGTGTCGCCTCGATCTTGAAGGAGGTGCGAATATCCATGAGAAGCTTGGTAGGGATCAAAGCGCCCGTAGGAACAGAGCGAGGGCGCCTTTTCTGAGAATAAGCTCCAAGAGGGTCGGGGTTCAGGCCCACATTGTGTTTGAGGAATTCGGGACGCAAGAGACAGTAATCGGCTGTGTCTCGAAGAGCATCGAAGCTCTCATTGGGGTCTTCAACCGTTAACTCCACGATTGTCGGGTCGGCGATGCATGAAGCATGGATTGTTGTGTAGAGATGAGTACCGTGGCCCGAGCGGTGATGTGAGGGAAGAATCAGAAATTGTGCAATGCGCAGGCGAGACGGAAGCTCAGAAACCTTGACTTCGGGAAGCGGAAACACGTCGTCTTTAACGGCAGGAGTCTGAGTACGATCCCGCTGATACATCCAGTACCGATAAGTTGTGGCGTATCCGACAATTGAATAAGATGATGCGGTCGGCGTCGGAGGTTCAACTTTCTCGTATCTGTAAATTATTAGCATCGCAATAGATCAGGCACATTGAAGGGCAAAGATTACACAAAAAAGACCGTCCAGCGCTCAAGAGACCACTCAGGGTCGTCTGTCGCCAAAGGAGTTCCGGCTTCGATGAAAAGAGAAACAAGGACCTGCATACGGTCCAGCAAAAGCCGCACTTTCGGATCCGCAAGTGATCCAGCCCAAATCTCGTATTTTCTCTCCTCAACATCGTAGTCAAAAACCAGCTTTCCCGGTGGTGTAAAGTCCTTGGCGTTTGGGTCGTCCTGGACTGCTTTTTCGTAATCAGGCAGGCTGATGAATGCCTCTAAAGAGTCCCACCATTAATACGTAATCCGCGCTCTACACACTCAAAATAACTGACCATCGGAGACAAAATTCTTCAAGGCACCTAGTAGATCCATCGCAGCAGTATCACCAACCGCTTTGAACCGGTCGTCGTAAGAGATGTGCACATGGGGACGGAGATCATGGGCGGCAAAGCGTAACCGAATGATCAACCCCTTGTAGCCGAAAATCTGTTCGTCGTCGCCAAAGATTGGATAGGTAAATTGAGGGTGGAAGGTTGACAGCGTCTTGGGTTTCGTGTCGCCTGGCTGCACAACTGTGATGTGGAGCGCATCGTTGGCGTCGCACGTCCCTGAATAGTAGGCAGTCAGTAATGATCATCTCGACCGTAATATTAGGATCGCCTTACAGCCGTCTTCGCTAGCCATCCTGGGTGTGTGTGGGCAGGTCTGGAGTGATTGCGAGGAAGAGCAAGGAAGTCGCGTCTGACCGCGTCGAAGCTCAGTATTACTTAATCTGGTTTAGCGGCACGTCCAACTCTATGAAGATGCCCGATGAGAGTCGCTCGATGATTGAAATGTCTTTGTTCTCCTTATTGCTCATTGAATTATTATCTGCTGCTGCTTTTTTTGTCGAGACAGCTTCAATCGCGGTATCATCTCGTGGGCGCGCCGAATGCCCATTGTACTTCCAATCTTTTGCAACCTCTGAACCACCCATTCGTGTACTTCATCCAGAGAACCCCCTGCGCCTCCCGCAATGGCCAACGGGAACATTAACATAAACACACCATTAAGTGGAGGCATATCTTTGGTGTCTCCACTTGGTCTACCGCGGCCATATGCACTCATTTGGCTTGCGGCGCCAGCGCAGATACAGATCCCCATTCGATTTATGATATCCAATGCCAGCTGTCGCTGCGCAAGGTCTTCGAAAGTTGTCACTGCAAGCCTTGATATGTGCAAGAGAAGCACCTCGTTGACCATCAACCTTGTCCAGAAGTAATGAATAAGATCTCTGGGCGCCCACGCATCATCACAAATCATATACTTTCCGTTGAATGTTGTTTGAGTATCATTAGACTCACGTATCACAAAGGACCACTTCTCAGGAAGATTTTTTTCCCACTGATCTAATTCCGACTCGAAAGACCGAGTCAAACGTATTGCCGTTCTTGGGTCAATATTCGGGCTTGATCGCATAGAATAGTGCATTCTCATAAACCGGTTCATGATGTCGATTAGACGGATAGCAGGCTGCATCTCAGACCCAAATGTCAAAGTATCAGGGTTCCATTCGAGTAAGTCAGGAGCGGCATTCTCCTCGACGATAAAGTATTTCACAATGGAGACATAGTAGTATTGTAGTTGCGGCCGAGGCCCGAAGACGTTCAAGGTCTGCTCGAATGCGCGCTGTTTCATGAGGGCTGTAGCACCAGCGAGATGCACTGTCCAAGAGTCAAATTTTCCCCCGGAGCAACTGACCATCTAATATGTATTAGTTGACTCGAGCTCAGAGCAGGGGAAACAGCATGGTTGTAGTTCGGACGCACCTCATACAGACTTAGCATAAAGATTAGCTTGAATGTTTGGTCCAGATTGGCTTGCTCGGGGTTCCCCACCGCCTCACGGACGCTACTTATGGCAGTCGCATACTTCTCCTTTGCCACGAGACGCATATATCGGTCTCGCATGACATTAGATTTAGCGGCCAATCCAACAGAGATGGCTGCATCTCGGACGCACGGACGCAGTAGCATCTGCCCCAACAAATGGGGGACTTCCAACTGAGGTGGGGGTTGTTCTAGCATCGAAACTGCTGTTACAAATCGATAGAAGAAGAAATTCAACCCTTGCTCCTCGATGGTGGACGAGACAGCAGCTGCGATTGTGGGCATGAACACCACCCTGGACTTCGGTTTCTTTTCCAGCATTACAGGATTTGTTTGAGGAGAGTCAGGGAATTCCTGGCCAGGGGAAGATTTCTCGGAGTCCAAAATCCTACGCCGAGCCTCAGATTTAGATTTCGCGGCTGCAGAGCGTCGGGCCGTCCTATCATTCTCGTCACGGAACATGAAGGACGGAACATCTCGATAGCCACCGCATGGTTTCCCCGCTCTCTTACATTGCGAGCAAACTGGTTCGATGCGATCACACTATCATAGGTTAGGGGAGACATGTCGGGAGATTTGCAGATTACTTGCCTTGATCCGCCTCTCCCGACAACTCTGGCAGTTCTTGCTAGGTCGACCATAAAATGGCATTATTGCTGTGACACAGCTAAACCATTCTAATTTCTTTGGAAGGCCAAATGGGGTAAAAATATCGTGCTCGACGGCGTCGGCAACAAACAGAGGCTCGGGGTTCGAGGCTCAGTACTGATCGGTGTCAGTGTTCTAGAGTGGATCACCGTCTCACGTAATTGGCTTTGCTTCGCCCACTTCGAGTTTGTGGCTCCACCTTTCCTAATCGGGTAGTCAATTCGTCTCTTAAAGAATAGATGTCATAGGCTGGTCAACAAGCTCGAGACTCATGAACCAAAATCCAGCTATCGGAAAATACAGTTATAATATTGGGGGCATCCCAGAAAGAGAAGGGTTATTGGGGAGAAGAAACTTGGAAAACTATGACACGAAGGCTTAGCGAACACATGGTCGACTGTCACGAATTCCTTTCCCCTTTGAGGAATGGCATGGCTTCATACGGACGGGTGGAATTTTAACGCCGCTACTCGGGCAAGGTAGCTCCGTCGACCGATCGCCGATTTCTGCACTATAAAGTCAAAGCTGAGCCCGGATAGAAATCCACAAGTCTCTTAGTCTAGGTAACATTTAGAACCTGCAGAAGTGCACGTTGAAGATGACACTGGAGACGAGAGTCATCACAGTTGGAGGTGATGTCTCCTACTATGGCTATAATCCATCCCTAGCAGTGGCCATTGTTGCCGCTGTTCTTTATGGTGTCGCTTTCATTTTGACTTTCATCCAATGGTTTCGATACAAATCCTGGGTGTGGATGGTCATGGTTACTGCTTCCGCAAGTATGTATAAAGCTTTCGTATAGCTATACTCCCTTCATCAAACTGACATCCTCCGAAGTGGAAGCAGTTGGCTACATCGCCCGATGCGTTTCGACTCAGAATGTGACCAACAAGTCGATCTACGCCCTACAATTCTCTCTCATCATTCTGGCTCCGGTCCTTATGGCGGCGTGTTGCTATGTCCTTTTCAGCCGTATTTTATTCTTGTTAGTTCCACGCGAAGAACTTACCTTGAAACTTTGCTGGGTGCCCCCACGATTCATCACCCCGATCTTCGTCGGCTTCGACATCATTGCACTGCTTCTTCAATTAGGCGGCGCAGTGATCATCACATCTGTCAACTCGAACGATAATGGTGCGGCAAACAAGCTCGAGCGAGGTAAACACATTGCCCAGGCGGGTGTCATTATCCAACTGGTAGCGTTCGGTCTCTTCTCCGTCGCGGCTGTTCGCTTCAACTTTACCTCCAAGCGATTCTCAAAAAATATTCACGACCGCTATGAAAGCTTTGGCGAGAAATACTATGTGATTGATGGTATTGTGAAAAACAAGCACTGGCCAGCATTACTGCGGGTTGTGAATATCACCACTGTCTTGATTTTGGTGAGCGAACTCCTATCTCATCTATCACCACTTGACCCACACTAACCGATGAGTAGGTTCGTTCGATCTATCGTCTTGTCGAGTTCACCGAGGGTAAAACGGGATATATCAACACTCACGAGTGGACCATGTATGTTTTTGACGCATTAGTGATTTACCCGTGTGTCGCCCTTTTCATCTACTGGCACCCGGGGAGGTTTTTGCCATACCTGGGATTCCGCAAGCCTAAACACGTGCGCTAGTATGTCATTCATTTCATTGAAATTCAGAGATTATGTCAATGATTTTGTCATGCGGGCCTGTATAAGTACCGTTCAACTACACTCACTCCAATGAGTGATCAACCTAGAATAAAGCCATCTGTCTGCCAGTCTCAATTTACTTGTTTGTTTCTATATCAGCAGGAAATGAGCCCTGAAAGGGATCCATTTCTCAGGGAAGATGGGTATCCACAGCTTAGCAGGAGTAGTGTACAGCACCGAATCACCTTCCTGTGATTACGGTCTGGCTTGAGACCATGTCCCACTTTCCGGTGCGGCGTAGTTTGTAATCAGTGAAAGTCGCAAGCCATCTCTTGCTTTCAAGGGAAATGTCGTTTCGTAGAATCCATTTTTGATTTATGATTTCTGTGTCTCCGGCAGGCGCAATTGTGTTCCCACACGTGATGGCATTCTATTTGAGGCCTACTTCTGTTGAACATCTGGCTAGGACGTTTGATTGAATTGACTTGTACAAGGCTGAGTTCGAGAGGTGAGGAAGACGGAGTAGAAAGTAGCTAATAAAGATCATAATACAACATATTCTCATCATGGCTAGAGCCAATTTGGTATCCAAAGAATCCCAAAATTCTCATGTTTGAGCAATACGGAATATGTGGCTTCACGGAGAATGCTAAGTATAAACGCAAGGCCAGTAATATTTTTGCCATGCAGGACCAGATCGCCCGTCTTGTGGTACATTGAACCCAGTCGATGTAGAGCGACCGATTTCAGATACACCCGGAACCCTTTCCAGATGAGAATTTGTTAAGATGCCAGATGTTTGAGCGTTGACCTGGTGTTTTGATCCGAAATTAGCGGGCGGTACCTGAGGCCGCGTGGGTCTCCCGAACCTCGACAAGTGTTGCGCCATCTCCGCCTCCTTCCCCGAACCCAAACCCTTCGTCCCTCATCCCTCATCCCTGATACCAGCGCTCCTTGGGGGAATATCGCTCCAAGCTTTCCTCAATATCTTTGGGTTTGCATCATGATCGACATCTTGTAGAGCCTAGCACACGTGCGAATCTCTTGCTACAAGAGGCCATTATGGAGGGACTCTTCACTTTGCTCGCCTTGTGCATTGTGATGGCCGTTACGTGAGATACCGCCTTAAAATAAGACCCAAGAATCTAGAACTAACGATTCAATCCGCAGATCCTTCGTTGTTGGCTCATTTCCGCTCGCTTTTACACTGTCCCCTTCCCAGCTCCGGTTAATATCATCGATTGGCATGGGAGTTTTGGTGGGCACATCTTTAATTGTCATTATACCAGAAGGCATCGAGACCCTCTACAGCGCGAATGCTGTCAGCAAGAAAAGTCTCAATTCCCGCACGCCGGCCGTGAACTGGCTGCCTCAAGGGCTCGTGGGTCCTACGTCGGTACTGAACGATGGCAGCGATGCTCTGACATCGCTTTCTGATATTTCTGTCCCATCCCTTTCCCTCGAAGGTGAAAGTGCTCAACCTATTGTTGCCCGATCGGACGAAACGCGATTGCTACATAAACGGAATGAGGAGTCTTCGAGTGATAAATCGAGCGAGAAAGAAGAGGGAAAGGAGAGCTCGCCGCATGCGTGGATCGGCATTGCCCTAGTCAGCGGGTTTATTTTGATGTATCTTATCGACAAAGTCCCAGAATTCGCCTCGCCGACCAAGAATGAGCGAGTCCCATATCATATCTCCCTCGATAACCTTGGCTCGGGCCTTAGGCGGGGCTCTTCTCCCATCCGTGATGGAGGAGTTCTGGACGCAGGACACTCCAGCTCTCGACGAGGTCACAGCTTTGCAACAACTACAGGCCTGGTGATCCATGCCGCGGCCGATGGTATCGCATTGGGAGCTTCCAGTTCAGACACCGGACTGAGTTTCATTATTTTCCTGGCCATCATGGTGCACAAGGCACCGGCCTCTTTCGGTCTGACATCAATCCTACTCAAGCAGGGCCTGTCAAGTCGGACCGCGAGAGCGCATCTGTTGGTTTTCAGTCTGGCGGCTCCTGTTGGCGCCCTTGCTACATTCCTTTTTGCTCAGATGATGGGATCTTCCAGTGCCGATGAGGCTGGGACTCAGTGGCGCACTGGCATGCTTTTGCTGTTCTCAGGCGGTACCTTCTTGTGAGTGATAAAATCTACATTTGATGGAGACAGACTGGCTAATGAATTACACAGATACGTCGCGATGCACACGATGCAAGAAAATGGCCCTGGCTCGTCGCGAACACTGCCCGTCAACGGATATGGGGATTCCCGAGACCCTCAGAGCGGATCTGACAAGTCGATGAGAGACCTGATCGCCTCCGTTCTTGGTATGGTCTTGCCTCTATTCCTGCAGATCGGACATGCCCATTGAGCCTCGGTATGATGCGTTGTTTCTACTTGGCTTCCCGCATTTAATTCTGGCCCGGAGAAGGCATTTGTGCCATTGCAGTTTTCATCATTTCACCGCAAGGGCAGGGATATCGGGAGCATATACCCTTGGCATTTATTGTAAGCTATAGGTTGAGGGGGCTGGCTATTATGTTAAGAACTGGATGGATAGGAGAAAAACACATGTGTCACTAGATTTCAATTATTTCAACTTTCACCTAGACGGAGTCGGAGTTGGTCATCATTGCATGTTCAGGTCAGGTCCTCACGATCACGTCGACGTAGCGTGACCGAGCAGTATATAATGAGGGCAGTCCGCTCGATCGCTCGAAGGCGGATCCTCGATCATATTTCAATCATCCCAGGTATCTCTACATGGGTGATGAAAGTTGTCGTCAATCTCGTCAGTCTGCATCATCGTCGCCCGACGGCTCGTTCCATGGTCGACGCTCGCGTGCGGACTGCGTATCCAGGGATTCGGGCTAACTATACGACTTCTACATAAAGGATTTACTGGTGCATGTCGTACAAATCGCAATTTAGCTCGTGTCGGCTGAGTGACTCGAGTCGGCATTGTTAGACCGAGACATTGCCTTGCAAAGTTGCCTCGCAGATTTTCCTCCAGTCCGGCGCTTCGCATCGCTTCTTGCCGTTGCCATTATAGTTGCTGTTGCACCTGTCTGCCTTGTTGCCTCTCGGGTGGCCATCGGGCAGAGAAGGCAGGAGTTGAAGTGGAGACGAAATGAGGCATCGATTGATTCCAAAGTGGAGAACGGGGGGAGCTTGGCGGCTTTGTCAGAGTCAACCCGGTCACGACATCGACTCCGCCTGGTCCCTTTCCCTTTCCATCGATCTTTTTTCGGGCTTCGTGACTGGGCAAACAGGAATAAGAGAGTGAAAAGAAGAAAGTCCAAGTCGCAAGTCGCAGGTTGCAACTCTCGTTCAGCATATCGTTCAAGAAAGTTCGGTCATTTGTCTCCCTTTCCCACGGTCATCCTTCGCCAGCCCCCGATTCGACACTACGATAATACCACACTTCGCCGCACATCACACACCGCACTTCACCCTCCTATCCTCGTTACTCTATGCCTACCGGCAACGCTCGGTGACCTCGGGACATCGCATATCCCTACGCCACCGGTGAACACGTCTACCTCCAGGAAACGTGGGACGGGTTCCTGGTCAGGATGGATTCCGATACAGCATTCAGTGACCTGCCGGACGGGCCGATGAGTTCGCAAACGTTGTCGGACCATCTTGATACGCACTCTCAACTCTCACATCGTGACTCCATCTCCAGTTTTACCAGCACCCCCGCCCGATCTCTTAGCGCCAGCAAGAAGAATGTTACCCCGATTCCCGCCAACCTGCTTCCCTCAGCTCCCGCCTCACCACCTACGCCCGCGCCTAGTCCGACACCGCACCAGCGACCACCGAACTGGGTGTCGTCGGACGAAGAGGAAAATACTTTCTTGCTGAATCTCCGCATCCACTTCAGCACCCTGTCCAACGCCCGGAAACAGAAACTCCTCGAAGGTATCTTGGATGTCTGCGACAGCCAGCAACTCAGTTTCGTCTCAAGTTATGTTGGCCCTCGGTTGAGGAAAGATCCCTTCCAAGTGTTCCCGAATGAACTTTGTTTAAGAGTAAGTTGGACGGTTCGACCTGGGCAATGCTGCAGCGCGGACAGACCGCTAACGGCCTTTCTCACTAGGTCCTTTCTTTCATCGACGATCCGAAAACGCTCGCACGAGCCTCGCAGGTCTCAATACGCTGGCGCGAACTTCTAAACGACGACATCACCTGGAAGAACCTCTGCGAAAAGCACGCATACTCCATACGCCGGATTTCGGATGATATTGAACCGTTCACCGCTAGATCCGGTGAATCGAAGTCAGAGAATGGCTCATCTAGTAACCTTCAACGGCGTTTGACCGTGTCCAACGAGCAGTCTGTCGAGACCGCTCCTGAGCTACCCCGCACTTTGTCAGGAGAGTGGCTTCCGCCCACCAGCTTCCCCTCTCGCAGACTCCGAGCACGACCTGTCTCTTACAGATCACACTTCAAGCAGAAATATATGGTTGAGTCGGCTTGGAATAAAGGAGGCAGATGTACTCAGCGCCATATCACCCCCGATCAGGGGGTGGTCACGAGTTTGCATCTGACCTCGAAATACATCGTGGTTGCCTTGGATAATGCCAAGATTCATGTCTACGACACAAATGGTGATAATCAGAAAACTCTCCAAGGACATGTGATGGGTGTTTGGGCCATGGTTCCTTGGGACGATATTTTGGTTAGCGGAGGATGCGACCGCGAAGTGAGGGTATGGAACATGGCTACAGGGTAAGTCTATATTCATATAGAAGTGCGCACGAAACCACAACTGACATCATAAAGCGCTGGAATTCACTTGCTTCGTGGTCACACATCGACCGTCAGATGCTTGAAAATGTCTGATCGGAATACCGCCATCTCTGGATCCAGAGACACCACACTTCGCATCTGGGACCTGTCAACGGGGACGTGCCGTAATGTCTTGGTTGGGCATCAGGCGAGTGTCCGGTGTTTGGCAATCCATGGTGATCTGGTTGTGTCCGGCAGTTATGACACGACTGCTCGGATCTGGAGTATCTCTCAAGGCCGCTGTCTTCGTACACTCTCGGGCCATTTCAGTCAGATCTACGCTATTGCATTTGACGGCCGACGCATTGCCACGGGTAGCTTAGACACTAGCGTCCGAATCTGGGATCCACACTCCGGGCAGTGTCACGCCATACTTCAAGGGCATACCTCACTGGTCGGTCAACTGCAAATGCGTGGCGATACTCTTGTAACGGGAGGCTCCGATGGTTCTGTACGTGTGTGGTCTTTGACGAAAATGGCGCCTATTCACCGACTGGCGGCCCACGACAACAGTGTCACTAGTCTTCAGTTCGATAACACTCGGATTGTCAGCGGTGGCAGCGATGGTCGCGTGAAAGTGTGGAATCTGCAGAACGGCCAGCTGCTACGAGAGCTCTCAAGCCCAGCGGACGCTGTCTGGAGAGTTGCCTTTGAAGAAGAAAAGGCCGTCATCATGGCTAGCCGGTCCGGTCGTACAGTAATGGAGGTATTTTTGCACCCATTTATTTCTTTTTTTTTTTTTTTTTTTTGCCCCAGCCGCTCATTACAATCTAGGTCTGGTCATTCGCCCCACCTCCAGAAGACTATGACGACGTTGTCATCGAAAGTACCTCCAGCACGCCAGGCATTGGTTCAACGGACGATAGTGATTTGGCCATTGAACCTCGCCAACGCACTCTCTTCTCAGACCCACCGCCGACCATTTCGGGTAGTGATGCAGACCAACCAATGTTGGATGCCGACTCTTGAGCCACGAACCTTTTTCACATATAATTTGCGATCTAACGACCACAGATATCCTATTTTTGTCTTCTAGCGTCGAGGGCTTGGAACCCTCTCCAGCATTTGTCTTGATTGTTCCAGAATGAGCTCTTGGCATTCATCTCAGTCATATGTATTCTTTCTAGAGCACCAAGCGGTTGCATAGTTGGTGTTGCGCTTTCATTTGTTCCGGAGAAACTGTCATCATTGGGGAGTTCTAGTCGGGGAGGGGGAGATTCTGATTATAATTTTCTCGTTCTATCAGCTGCGGGTTGGATCATTTCGGAGTAATTTCATGGGCCCAAATGATACCTCTTCTAGCGAGAATCAACAATGCAACATTGCGCCTCACAGAATTTCCTGCAGTTCGATATAGCTGACTAAGCTTCTTTCACGTAGCCGTCCTGGGCATTATGTCTTACTTTTGGACCTCCGTAAAACTAGTGATGTTCTTTCGATCTAGTGCTTGAAAGGAGAATATGCTGCGCATGTACTCCACTCGGTTCAGGCAGCCGAGTTGATCTATGCACTAGCAGTCTCCGTCTGTGGATTCCCCAAAGATCGATACAGCGGAGCCTTCTTTCACCATCAAGGCCTCATCGGAAGTGGAACATCATTGGAACGCTAGAGTATCTATACAAGCACAATCTAGCAGCGTGGGGTGGAAAAATGGTGTATGGGGGCAAGCCGAGCACCGGATGTTACTTGTGTCGCAAGCGGAAGATCAAGGCAAGTCCCTCGACGCGAACTCCTGATAGTGGGGCTTGCGCTCGTTACATGCTCCTGCGGCGAACGCGGATCTATCATATGATAAGCGCTGATACGATATCCAGTGTGATGAAGCTCGTCCTGGTTGTCGAAATTGTGACATCTACGGCCGCCCATGCCCGGGCTACCGGCCCGACGCGGTCTTTCGCAACGAGACCAGAAAAGTTGAGCGACAAGTAAAGAAAGACACAAGCTCTTCCAGCCCCGAGCCTAGCTCATCTCCATCTTCGTCTCAAAATCTCATGGTCGTCAACCGCCAGCATTGCCCCAGCCCTACTCTAAGCCTGCATCGCATCGCAGATGCCACATGGGAGGATCGTGCACTATGTTACTTCTTCGACCAGTACACTGTCGCTGACAACAACGAAGAGGGCATAGGTGGGCATCTCGAGTATCTCCCTCCTCTTTATGCACGTGCCGCCGAGATCGAAAGCACCGCAAAAGGATCCCCTGCTGCGTGTCTACGGTTGGCAGTCGATGCTACGGCGCTCATGACTCTTGCAAATTCTTCAAATGCCCCGCCTTTGATGATCAAAGCACGACATGAGTACGGAAAGGCTTTACGTGGATTGAGAGAAGCACTGGCATCGCCTGATTCCGCAGTGGAGGATGAGACGTTTGCTTCAGTGATGCTTCTTTCGCTGTATGAAGATATCAGTGGCGAGAGGAATGGGCTATTCAGCTCACACACGGCTGGCTTTGAATTTCTCATGAAGTTGCGAGGCGAGGGACAGCTAAATCACCGACGCGGTCGTGCTATGTTCAACTTTGCCTATGCACATACCGTATGTTCCGTCTTCCCTTGTTTGCTTCAGAAAGCGATATTAATGAATCCTATAGTATGTTGAGATTCTGGCATTAGGAGACAAGCCACGACATGACATTGACCGGGTCTTGGGGTCGCTGGACAGCAACGACCCCGTCGAGGGGTTGATGCTCGCAGCATCAAGGATCAGCCACCTCTTTGTGTCAATGCAGACAGCACGCACTCCTCCTGAACTGGTCACTGTAGTACAGTGGATCGAAGCCGGTCGCCGATCTGATGAGGAGCTCTCACAGTGGCCCTTACAACTTCCCGACCGATGGTTGCCACTAGTTGTCTATTCCTCAACAGGCGAACCTCTAATGGTGTACAAAAGCGTCGCAAATGCCGTCATTTGGAACTACTACCGTGCAGCCCGCGTCATGCTCCAGCAACTCCTCTTCAGCATCAACCGCACCTACCTCTCTATCAAAAAGAAATCCCGAAAGCCTGATGATCCATCCCAGGTGGGATCCGTTCTCGACGAAGCTGCTCTGTGTGCAGTCGTCCAAGAAATGACCACAGATGTCTGCAACAGTATTCCATTCTGTTTATCTGATGTTGACGAATTGGGTCGACCCACCAGCTCGCGCGGCGGCAAACCTATCCGTGCCGCGCAGGCCCACGGTCTGATTTGGCCCTTGTGGTATATCCTTTCCTGCGGTATGCCGACCGAAGCACAGTCCAATCAGATCCGCGAAGTGTTGTGGCGTATCGGATCCACTCTTGGTATCAAACTGGCGTTGATGCTGGCACGTGAGGCTGAACGTATGCGCAGCGAATCTTCGGCACATGCCGTCGGCTTCTCGGGTAGCTAGGAGTATATTTCCAGCGTAAGGTCTCTTGCGTCTATTATTAGGTTCTAGACCCCCGGCGGATCATTCGGGCGGTGGAGTTTGTAGATAACTGGTTTTATGTACACACATCTCAGTGGAGGCGGCACCCACCGGATATAGTGACGTCACTGGCTGTGCCGAGTGAGCTCTTTGAATGTTCAATTCATCCCAGGGTCTCGATGTCTGAAATGGTAGCATAGAAGGTAAAAGGATATGGTTGGCTATGAGAGAGCCGAGATCTAAATTTCCAATAATAATTTGGTAGCCAGGAACAGAATATGTCATAAGGAAGAAATTACCCCGTTGAGACTATCCATCGATTGTCGATCGTAGGATTCCCCCCGATAAGCCCCATGCCGACCTTGCCGTTCCCGTCGCTTGTGCCCCGTTCATAAGCTCGCAAATAAGCTGTGCAGTGCGGTGACGACATTCTACCTGGCTTTTTATTCTCTCCATTCTCATCTCTTTCCTGCAAATCTCCCCTCTTTCGCAATCATGGCGACACAAGAACGCAAGCTTCCCTTTGGGAAGATCGAGCCCAACACCCTGAAGTACTTCTACAGCTGTGGACTGGGTGGTATCATCGGTGAGAACCCCCTCACTTGCGCAATTGACCCATGACATATGCTAACATTCTCTTCTTCCCCTCCAGCTTGTGGTATGCAAAACTGGCCTGTAATCTCACCTGATACCCCAATTGACAGCTCCTAGGACCTACTCACACCGCTGTAACACCGCTGGACCTGGTTAAGTGCCGCCGACAAGTTGACCCTAAGATCTACACATCCAACCTCTCCGCATGGCGCTCCATT